>JAJJMA010106332.1:0-14954 GCA_023529015.1 Papaver nudicaule | reverse complement strand
TGGTAGAACGACATACGAACTATCAATCTCGAAGCTCCGAGTGAGTTGTAACCTTAAATTTATCAGAATCCATCATGGAAACTAGTAAATATAGAACCTAGATGTCAATTCAAACTTCGAATGTGGTAGAACGATATACGAAATATCAATCTCGAAGCTCCAAGTGAGTTCTAACCCCGGATTTAGAATAATCCATCATGGAAACTAATATTTATCAGAATACATCATGGAAACTGATAAATATGGAGTTCGGGTGTTGATTCGAACTTCAAATGTGGTAGAACGACATACGAACTATCAACTTCGAAGGTCCGAGTGAGTTCTAATCTCAAATTTATCAGAATCCATCATGAAGCTAGTGAACATGCATCTCAGGTGTCGATTCGAGCTTCGAATGTGGTAGAACGACATACGAACTATCAAGATCGAAGCTCCGAGTGACTTGTAACCTCAAATTTATTAAAATCCATCATGGAAACTGATAAATATGGAGTTCGGGTGTTGATTCGAACTTCAAATGTGGTAGAACGACATACGAACTATCAACTTCGAAGGTCCGAGTGAGTTCTAATCTCAAATTAATCAGAATCCATCATGAAGCTAGTGAATATGCATCTCAGGTGTCGATTCGAGCTTCGAATGTGGTAGAACGACATACAAACTATCAAGATCGAAGCTCCGAGTGACTTGTAACCTCAAATTTATCAGAATCCATCATGGAAACTGATAAATATGGAGCTCAGGTGTTGATTCGAACTTCAAATGTGGTAGAACGACATACGAACTATCAACCTCGAAGGTCCGAGTGAGTTCTAACCGCCATGTGCAACACTTCTATTTTTTCATGTGCAACGGATATATCCGTTGCACAACAAAATCCGTTGCACATACTCATAAATCCGTTGCACATGACTCATAAATCCGTTGCACATGAAAATCCGTTGCACACCAAACACGTTCATTGACGACTCATAATAAGAGTTGTCATAGATAGATGTTTTTATTTTCCATCATATCCGTCCATTTAAATCTTCCATCATATCCGTCCATTTAAATCTCCAACCGTCCATTTAAGAAAAAAAAAAATCACCTTATCCTTATTTTCTTTTCCTTATCGTTTCTTCATCGTTTTCTCCTCCCATCCTCATCCTCCCATTCTCTTCTCTGAAACCCCTTTCTTCTCCTCCTAAGCTTTTCTCTTCCTTGTTTTTCTACAACAACACCACCAACATCAATCGAAACCCCCACCGTCTCCATCTTCTCTTACAAACCCAATAATCCCCATTAATGTCCATGACCAATCGATTTCTCCCTCTCGAGTCTCGTCTCTCTGCTTCTGGGTTAGGGTTCAAATTTCCATATTGTGAATCTTGATCGATTTCAGAAGCGATGGGGCAGCAAAACAAGAACATGGTTGAAGAAACTTCCGCAGAAAAACATGGTTGAAGAACAGGTGACAATTCTTTCCCTCGAAACCCTAGATGCATTTCTATATATCCTTTTACCTTCCAAAGTATGATTCCCTGACTGGGTTTTATTTACAACCCTCGATTTGGGGATTTTTCTTGAAGTTCCGGACTATGGGTTTCCACTTTTGTGCTTCGATTTGGGGGATTTAGGGATTTTATTGTAAATTTAACATTTTGATTGACATTTTCATTTGATTTGTAAGAAATGATTTCTTCGATGTTTGGAATTTTTGTAAGAAATTTCTGATTCTTGAGGATTTTCTTGGAAATTAGGGTTTGTAAGAAATTTCTGGTCTATGCACAATTGAATTTGTTGGGTTTTACTGTGCTAGTCAACTTCATGCATAGAGGCTTGAAATCATTCAGATGACATCAGGATCAAGAGAACTTGACAAGGTTTTAGAAGGTAATACCTCTAGTAGATCATGACTGTAGATTCGTGTGTTTGTGATTTGCTTGATTCTTTTAAAGAAGAAGGAAGCAAAGATTGCTTCTTAAGAGTAAAGAAAAACCTTTTCTGTGAATCCTATATGGTGCTATTACTATTTTAAGTTGTAAGAGCATCTCCTTTTTTAAATTAGTTTGTGATGTTTAAAGTGTTTTGGGAATCATTTTGTTTCTTAAGTAGAGGATAGCAGTCATGTGTGCTCCTTTTAGATTTAATATATCTTTTCAGTTTCATTAAAAAAAATGTGCATGTGATATCGATAATGCAAAATTGCAAAGTTTTCCCTGTACTAATTTGGTTTCAGTAATATTCCAATATTTGTCATTTGAATCCATTATTCATGTTTCATAAATTCCCTAATCGCAGGTTCTCCGCTCCTTAGTTCCCGATCCTATGAAGCAAGAACCTTTGCTTGTTGAAAATGTTCCAGATCCTCTCGGAGGAGAACAAGTAAGCGCTCACTTCCAATAATGTAAAGTCTGATGTAAATTGTATGGCTTCTTACAATGAAACATATTATTCATGTCACCACAAATTATATAAGATTCTTGCAATAATGTAAAGTCTTATTTCTGCCAGTTTTGGAAAGGCAGCACTGGTGTAGACTTTAAATGAGACTGCTCCATGGACTATATTTGCATCTTGCCACTTGTTTTTAGCTGCATAGCTTTTTATTAGGGAGAACTTGCAAGGTACTAACAACATTTTTTTTGTTTTTGTTTTCAGACCTTTCCTACGCAGGAAGATATGGATCTAGCCAAGGAGTTTAACAGACAAAAAAGACAAAACAAGAAAGCTGTTCCTCGAGGGACGTCCGAGTACCAGGTTTTTATTCCGTTCATCTTCATTATGGTCTACCTGTGTATTTGTAATATATTGTGCTGGCAGTATCGATTTACCACCTCTATGTCTTTGTCCACTGCTGATAACCGTAGATGATTAATCAAAGTTAAAAAACTATCCATCAGAAGTAAGTTCTATGTTTTACGGGCTTACTTGTATAATCGTTGAATGTCATAGGCTGCTTGGTTTGAGGGGGATGAAGATAGTGATTTAGAGAATGGTGATGATGATATGCTATTGGATGATGGAGATAATCTGCAAGATGGAAATCATTCAGATGGAGATGAGGACAAATCTTCTTTAGCGTTTGGAGATTCTGATGAAGAAACCCAAGCTGATACAATGATGACTGTAAGTCTTCTTTTTTTCTTTCTAGGCATTGAATATTGGCAGATGATTTTATTACTAAATGTATCTTAGTAGTTAATACTAAATTAGTAAATTCTACCGGATACTCTCAGGTTGGGTGTTACATCTAATGACTAGCAGAGCTAGTTACTGCAATGCCTGATTCTCTTTAGACTCTAATTTGATCTTCTTTCAGGATGGAGAGCAGCTGACCAAAGAGCAGATTGAGGCCGAGATTCGGAAGATTAAAGAAGCTCATGCCGAGGACGAGGGTATCTTTTCCCCCCCTTCTTATTGTGTTTTAGGGCACCTTCAAATAATGTACTCAGATTCTCATAAAAAACACTTTGCAGCTCCTATCTATTCGATTGCTGTATAGCATATTTGAAGTTGTAGTGTAAGAAGGACTATCCAGATGAAGTGGATACTCCAACTGATGTTTTCGCCCACAAGCGCTTCGAAAAGTATCGAGGTCTTAAGTCGATAAGGACTTCTGGATAGGATCCTAAGGTCAGTAGTTGATAGAAAAGTTCTTGGTTGTAAAATTTGTTCAACATTAAATTGAAGCATCACAAAATTTGTTTATTGCTTGCAGGAATCTTTACCTCCCGATTATGCTAGACTGTTTGAATTTGAAAACTTTGCAAGAACACAGAAAGCAGTCCTTGCTAAAGCTCAGGATGTAGAACAGAGTAGCAATGAGGAGTCCATACCTGCTGGTTCGTATGTGAGGCTTCATGTCAAGGAGGTACTATCAGATGCTGCTTCCAAATTACGAGAAGTTTCCAAGAGATTCCCCGTGCTTGCATGTGGGCTCTTGCAGCACGAGTCAAAGATGTCAGTCCTTCATTTTAGGTAATTATTTAAACTTTTTTTTTTGTGTGTGTGTTCGCGTGGTAGTGATAGTATTTCTAAACAAGTAAGGTCTCCTAAACATTAGATGTTTATCCAGGCCTTCTGGACAATGTTCATATCTTTATATGCTTTGAAATGACTGATGAGGATCCTTCAGGCTTTAAGAAGCTTAATTTTTCTCTTATGCAGTGTAAAGAAACAGGACACCTATGATGCTCCTATCAAATCAAAGGAAACTCTGATTTTTCATGTTGGTTTTCGCCAGTTTGTTGCTAGGTAATTTTTATGTATCAGGTAGAAAATGTACTTCATTTAAATATTGCAATACCTTAGTACCTAATTTATAAGTTTGTGATACCCTTAATTTTGCAGGCCAATATTTTCTTCGGATGCTATAAGGTCAGGCAACCACAAGATGGAGAGGTATTTTGCAGGCCAATACCCTTAACTGCTTAAGAATAGGATGTTGCGCAAGTTTATGCTTTGTTCTGAAAGCAATGCAATCTTGATCTCCTTTAAATTCGCTTGAATGCTAAATATGAAAAACGTATTTTACTTAGTTCACAGAAAGTTATCTGCATACAACTTTAGTTAGAAAAATTATGGAAGTGGCTTGATTAGGGTGAAAATTCGTACTCTTGTGTCTGTACATTTGCAGTCACTCACAAAACAGTCATTGTCACGCTAGTATCTGTTATTAGCAAGCACTCTTGCAACCGTTGTTTTTCTATTGCAACTTGTGGTTAATGGGTTGGGTTGAGTTTTTTTTCTTCTTCAAGGGATACTACAAAAAGTTGTTGTTTTGGGAAAATTGCGTTTGTCAGGTTTGAACTAGGTTTGAACTAGTCTGACACGTAGATTTGGAACAACTGATTGTTGATAGTACTTGTACAGGTAAAGAACCAATTTTTAATCAATACCTAAATACAACGTAGCATAGCCCTGCACCTTAGAATTTCTATTTTGGCACCGGTTAGTGAACCAAAGAAATTCCCAACAAGTACTATGTGCAGCAGACCTTTTAAGAAACTAGGATTGATATTGCAGTTAACTTGCAGAGTTCCCATGTCCTTGCCATGTCCATACTTTGAAATTGACACATTTTTAACCAATTTTCTGTATCTGTGCTTGTCGGCTTTTAAAGATACATCAAAATATCAGTTTCTACACTGTATAGTTGGGCATAAAATTTTATGAGCAGAGACTTCCATTGAGATTTTTTGCTCATTTCCTGTTCTTACTGTATTAATCCGCAGCAAGGAATGCTCTTCTTAAGAATCTGATAGTTAATGTTTATGCTCTTCTAGTTAAACAGGTCCATTTATATGCTTTCTTTATAAAATGCTATCTGTTTCATTTTATGGTGTTAATAGTTCTGACTGAACACTCTTTTTTAACTCCGCCATTGCAAATGATAAATCATTTCATTGCCGGTCTCAAGCCCGGATAAAGGAGGAGAGAAGAAGGGAAATTGATAAGTTTAAAGTGTTTTGAATGCAGGGCAATGCAGTGTTTTGGGTGTTCTAGTTTTTCTACTGAGATATATATTATGTATGTTGAACTTGTGTCTGAAGTCTAAGCAATGGGCTGTGATTCTAAATGATGTGATTGTTTTACAGAGAAGGCTTCACATTGTTTGCGGTTCAGTTGCTAGTTATGCAGCTGTTTTTTTTTTCAGGCTCAATGTAAAGTTTTTGTACATATAGAAAAAAACAACATGTGCAGATATGTCAAATTGGAATGGTGGTTTAAAGGTTTAACTGAGGCTCAGGTGAGCCTCATTTTTTTAACATAAAATTTTGTTTATGCAACTCTTATAATGGTTGTCAAAGATTGTCATAATGGCTAAAATTTAAGAAGAAGCACAAACCTAACAAGTTTGCGGTAGTGTACTCATGGTTGATGGTGTAGACTTGTATGCAGGAGATCAAGGATCGAATCACCTTAACCTCATTTTTCATTTTCAAATTTTTTATCTTCAACAACTCCTATAAAGGTTGTTACATAGTTTCTAAGAAACCAGACACAAGCAATCCAAACTAATGAAGTGAAAGAAGCTTTGATGCCAACCTTTTTGCTTCAAGAGTTGTCGTATGTTTTCTCTATCCAACTCTTTGCTTCTAAGAGTTGGTGGTGTTGACTTACCACAACTCATCATTTGGAAAAAGTTGTCAAACATGGGATCTTCTACGACATTTACCTAAGAGTTGTGTATGTGGAGTTGTAGATGATGGTTTTTCCTGTAGTGTCAATTGAGTAATCCATTCCGAGAAATCAGCTGATTCATCGAAGCTACTCTTATTTCTTCTACAAAACTTAGAGACTGCATCAGCTATTCCATTTGCATCTCTACTAACATAAGAAAATTTAACTAACTTAAAATGTTTTGAAAGAAGTTGAATGTCTCTCAGATGTCTTCTATTCTCCCATCTAACCATAGTATGGTCTGTTGTGATGGCTTTCACGACCACTTCAGCATCGGCTTCAATGTGAATTCCATCCATCTCCATTTCTTTGGCTGTCTGCAGAGCTTACTTCACTGCTAGGCATTTTCCTTCTTCAGCATCCAGTATGTTCATCCCATAGAACCCCTTGACTGCTGCACATTCACCTGCATGGTTGCGGATAACCACAAAATACCGTATTCATTAGTACTATCATCGAAAGATGTATCCACATTAAATTTGGTATAGCCAATGTCTGGCGGATACCAAATCTTATTATTGGCATTTCCTGCAGGGAAAGAGTTAGCATGATTATGGTGCAACAAATTTGACAAGTGCCATTTTAGTCTGACAGAGGTAGAAATTGGATTTGAGTTCTTCTACGAGCTGATTTCTTCATCTTCTTCCCTGAGAACTCATTCAAATCCGGATATCTAGCTGACCATATCTTTCTCCTATTTTGTTTTTGCTCCGGATTCAACTGAAGACTAAATAGTAATCATTACATCCTTGGTTTGGGTCGATAACAACAAGATGGGTTTTCTATTTTGGATTATAGCCCCTCATCTTAAATACTCTGGTAATGATCATTGTTCTTTGCACCTTAACTCTGCCTTAGTCTGTCATGTACTGGTGTCAAGAACATATGTATGGGAGTCCAGTAGGTTAGCCCTTATCCCATGTTAGTGGTTAGCCTTATCTGTTCTCTAGTTATACGTCTCTAGTCGTTAGCCGTTTGGACGCGTGTCATCATCCTGATGGCTTGGCCGTTAGCGGTAGAGAGTATTTAGTCTTTCATTTCCCTTTCTGTTGGTCATGTATTGTGTATGAACATTACTCGACGTTTTCTTCCTGCCTCAGAGCAGTTTTCTTACGTTTCACGATTCCATTCTCGAATTCACCCTTGTAATTGTACCAGGTACATTACAATTGGTATCTAGAGCTTTCTACGTCCATGGGAGGTCAAGTAAATTTTTCCGGCAAGGAGCTGGAACAACATAAACAGTACGTATTGCGAATTGCGGATTTGGAACTCAAGTGGGACGATTTCATGGTGAATCTTGATTCAACAATTAATCAGAAGTTTGATGATAAGTTTGCGGAACAATATTTACGTATGAGTGAATTATTAGATGAAAAATTGATTATCAATAATAATTTGAACTCGGAAATCCAAAGGAAGTCAGAGCTTCAATTTAAACAACTTGGTGAGCTGTTACAGAAGAATGAGGATTATCAGAAGCAGTGTTTTTCGTTGTTGATGAAGAAATCCGACATCAGATCCAACTTTAATGGAGGTAATACTTCAAATTTTACTCCTCAATTTTCTACTCAGCATGATATACCTGTACAATTTGGATCTGTTGGTAGAGACCAAAATTTTTCTCACCTGATGAAAATTGATTTTCCGAGATTTGGTGGTGACAATCCTAGAGGTTGGATTCAAAAATGTGAGAGGTACTTTCAATTTGAACGTGTGGATGATTCTCAGAAGATGATTTTGGCTTCCATTCATTTAGAAGGCAAGGTTGATAAATGGTTTTCCAATTTTCGTATTGGTAAAGATATTATTACTTGGAGTGATTTTTCTTCATCTATTTGTGCTCGTTTTGAGAATCCGCTTAGGAAATTTTATTGGCAATTTTAATAAACTAAGTCAAATTACTTCTGTGGATGAATATTTTGAGGAGTTTGAATCTCTTAAAGCTTTAATGCTTGCTGCTAATCCTTCCTTAGATGAGCATTATTTCATTATGAGTTTTATAAGTGGCCTTAAGGAGGAAATCAGGAAAACTGTGGAAATGTTTAATCCTCCTTCACTTCAAGAGAAGAAACAGATTTCATTTCAGAAATCTTCAAAATCTGTTTCTAGACCTTTCACCAATTCATTTTCCTCACCTAGACCTTCTTATTCTTCATCTTCATTGTCCAAACCTACATCCACTAATATTGTGGCTAATTCTTTTGCACCTAAGTCATTTAATACCAATTTGCTTAAACCTACACAAACTCGCCCTCCTCCACCTCCAGTTAAAAGAATTAGTTATGATCAGATGGTAGCTAGAAGAGCTAAAGGTCTATGTTATTACTGTGATGAAGCTTTTACACCTAGCCATAAGTGCAAGACTCAGCCGTTGTTTATGGTTTCTGGTGAAGATTTAGAAGAGGAGGTTGAGCCTTCTGCAGAGGAAGTTCAATCTGCTATTGATTCCTTACCAGTGGAGTCAGATATGGCTATTTCTTTGCATGCTCTGACTGGTCAATCTGCTGGTAAGACAATCAGAATTCCTGGTTTTCTTGGGAAAAAAGCTATTGCAATCCTAATTGATACTGGCAGTACCCACAATTTTATTGAATGTGAGTTAGCTAAGTCCCTTAAATGTGATATTCAGCACACTCAACAATTGTTGGTTACTGTGGCTAATGGAGAGAAGACTATTAGTACTGGTTTGTGTGCTCAACTACATTGGCATATGCAAAACTATAAGTTTTGTGGAGATTTAAGGCTCTTACCATTGTGTGGATGTGATATTGTGTTAGGTGCTGATTGGTTGGAGAAGCTAGGGGATATTGTTTTCAATCTTTCTAAATTGAGCATTTCTTTTCAACACCAAGGTAAGCACATTACTCTTACTGGCTCTCAAGAGAAACCATCTCTCCTTTTTATGAGTGGTACTGCAGTTTATGACTTCTTCAAAAAACATACTCATGGTATTGTTGGCCAACTGTTTTCTATTTCACCTACACCTGAAACACCACCTATCACTCCACCTGTTATATCCCAATTATTGAACAAGTACCTTTCAATTTTTTCAGAACCAAAATCTTTACCTCCACATAGGAGTTTAGATCACTGCATTCCACTTAAACCAAACTTTGATCCTCCTCACATGAGACCTTATAAATGTCCATATGTTCAGAAGTCAGTAGTGGAGCATTTGGTCAAGGAAATGTTGGATTCTGGTGTTATCCAACCTAGCCACAGCCCTTTTGCTTCACCTATCCTTCTTGTTAAGAAGAAAGACAATACTTGGAGGTTCTGTGTAGATTATAGGAAGCTCAACAGTATTACCATCAAGGATAAATTCCCTATTCCAGTCATTGATGAGCTTCTAGATGAGCTGAATGGTGCTCAATTCTTCTCCAAAATTGATTTGAGATCAGCTGGTATCATCAAATTAGAGTGAATGCAGCTGATATTCATAAAACTGCTTTTAGAACTCATCAGGGCCACTATGAGTTCAAAGTTATGCCTTTTGGTTTAACAAATGCACCTGCTACTTTTCAGGCTTTGATGAATGAAGTTTTTCAGCCTTATCTCAGAAAATTTATTTTGGTGTTTTTTGATGATATTTGGTTTATAGCAAGAGTTTGGAAGATCATGTACAGCATTTGGAAATTACCCTTCAACTTCTTCTCCACCACCAGTTATATGCCAAGCTTTCTAAGTGCTGCTTTGCTCAACAACAACTGGAGTATTTGGGTCACATCATTACTTATGATGGTGTTGTAGCTGATCCTGCAAAGATTTCATGTATGGTGGATTGGCCCTTACCATCCAATGTCAAAGAGCTTAGAGGTTTTCTTGGCCTCACTGGATATTACAGAAAATTTGTGAAAAGTTATGGTAATTTGAGCAAGCCACTTTCTGATTTGTTGAAGAAGAATTCCTTTAAGTGGACAACTGAAGCTACTGAAGCTTTTCAGTTACTCAAGAAGGCTATGGTTAGTACTCCTGTACTTGCTTTACCTGATTTTTCTATTCCATTTATTTTAGAGACAGATGCCTCTGGCAAAGGCATTGGAGTTGTTATCAAGCAGAATGGTAAACCTATTGCATATTTCAGTAAGCCATTGGGTCCTAAGAATCAGGCTTTATCTACTTATGAGAGGGAATTGCTTGCCATTGTCCAAGCTGTGAATAGATGGAGACACTACTTGCAAGGACACCATTTTATTATCAAAACTGATAATGAGAGCATTAAATTCTTCTTGGATCAGAAAATTACTAGTGTGCTACAGTAAAAGTGGTTAATTAAACTCCTTGGTTTTGACTATGAGATTAACTATAAGAAAGGTATTGAGAACAAAGTGGTTGATGCACTTTCCAGAAGACCAATTGCTACTGCTTCTATTTCTTCCTTGGTGTCTTCTCAACCTTCTTGGACTCAAGACATTGTAGCTAGTTATGAGCATGATTCTAAGGTACATGATCTGATCTCCAAGTTGTTAGTTACTCCTACTGTTATTCCCCATTACACTTATGTTGAAGGCATTTTTAGGTTCAGGAATAGATTTGTATGTTAGTAGTGGAGGGTCTATAAGAGCTAATATTCTGGGGTCATTACATAACTCAGCAGTTGGTGGTCATTCAGGGATGCAAACTACTTATGTCAGAGCTAGGACATACTTCTTTTTGCCTGTTCTTAAGCAAGATGTCTTGCTCTATGTTTCCAATTGTGAAGTCTGTCAGAGGAATAAGGGTGAACTTTCTCATTCTGCAGGTTTGCTTCAGCCTCTTACTGTGCCTGAATATCCATGGCAACATATCTCTATGGATTTCATTGAAGGATTGCCTATGAGTCATAGGAAATCTGTAATTTTGGTTGTGGTGGATAGGCTTACTAAATATGCTCACTTCATAGGTTTGCAACATCCATATACAACAAAAACAATAGCTGATGCTTTTCTTGCTCAGGTGCTCAAATCTCATAATTTACCTATGTCCATTATTTCTGATAGAGACTAGGTGTTCACCAGTCATTTTTGGCAGGATCTTTTCAGAATTTTGGGCACTGAGTTGAAGTTAAGTACTGCGTATCACCCTCAAACTGATGGTCAGACTAAACGAGTTAACTCTTGTTTGGAAACTTATTTGAGATGTATGACAGGTCATAGACCATCTGAGTGGATTAAATGGTTGCCACTTGCTGAATGGTGGTACAACACCAACTTCCATTCTAGCCTGAAGATGATTCCCTTTAAGGCTTTGTTTGGCTATACTCCTCCACATTTGGCCTTTCCATCTGAGTTTACTACTTCTGTAGCTGCTGTTGAGGAATATCTACAACAAAGGAATTTTGTTCTGGACATTTTGAAGGAGAATTTGGTCAAAGCTCAGGAGAGAATGAAGTCGTATGCTGATCAGAAGAGAGTTGATAGGAGTTTTGAGGTGGGTGATATGGTGTTTTTGAAGCTACAACCATACAGACAGGCTTATGTGGCTCTCAGGAAGAACTTTAAGCTATCAGCCAAATTTTATGGTCCTTTTCCAGTTATTCAATTGGTCCTTTGGCTTATAAGTTACAGCTACCCTCTTCTTCCAAGATTCACCATGTTTTCCATGTTTCACAGTTGAAGAAACAGATTGGCCAAACCTACATTCTTTCTCCTCACTTGCCTGTTACTGACCATGAAGGACAGATTGTTGTTGTTACTGACAAAGTTTTAGATTCCAGAACTATTACAAGAAAAGGGTTGCCAGTCCAACAGATTTTAGTTCAGTGGAAGAATGCATCGGCTGAGAATGCTACATGGGAGGATACTACTGATCACCTTAAAGCTCATTTTAGACAGTTCTTCCTTGAGGACAAAGAACTTTTAGAGGGGGAGGTAATGTCATGTACTGGTGTCAAGTACATATGTATGGGAGTCCAGTAGGTTAACCCTTATCCCATGTTAGTGGTTAGCCTTATCTGTTCTCTAGTTATCCGTCTCTAGCCGTTAGTCGTTTGGACGCGTGTCATCATCCTAATGGCTTGGCCGTTAGCGGTAGAGAGTATATATAGTCTGTCATTTCCCTTTCTGTTGGTCATGTATTGTGTATGAACATTTCTCGACGTTTTCTTCCTGCCTCAGAGCAGTTTTCTTACGTTTCACGATTCCATTCTCGAATTCACCCTTGTAATTGTACCAGGTACATTACATAGTCTTCTCTAATGTGTTCTACGTACTTGCTACTGGTTATCCTTTCAAAAAAATTTGTTCTTCCTTCCAGCTTACCATGGCCTCTTCAATCCCTCCATCTCAACTCCCTAATACCCCAGAACTCCCAATCCTAGTTGTTAAGGTATTAGGAAATGCCACTGCATATAGGACTATTAAGAATAGACTCCAATCTTACTGGCTTCCCATTAGGATTCATTCTATTCAAGACTGGCACTAGATGAGTCCTCAAAGTCACCTTTAACTCCGTACACGATAAACACAAAATTATGGTGTCTTCAACATGGACTTTTGGAGAGTATAATGCAATTGTTGAATATTGGATGAAATTCTACATTGATCCGGCTGCCTGTTTCCTAAGAGCTAAATATTTTGTGCAGCTTCATAACCTTCCTCCTTCATCCAGAAATATCAACTCAATTGATGCATCTCTTAGGAAGGTGGAAAGACTTATGTATGTTGATCTCTCTAATGCTATAGCTAGAGTTTTGCGCTTTGTAAACTTGAAATTTCCTTTCTGGCCTGGTCACTCTACAACTTATAGGAATGTTAGAGTTTGGGTCCAATATGTGTATGAGAATCTCAAGCAATTCTACACTACTTGTGGTATGCAAGGCCACACTGCTAGGTATTGTGCTCGTACGGAGAAACCCTATCTGTGTGAATTCAGGGATGTTCGTAGGGATTTTCCTTGGGATAAACTTGATAAGTTTATGGCTGGTAAAATCATTGAAAATATACATGGCTTCCAACAACCTCCTTTGTCTAATGCATTTAGAGTGGTTCGTACTCAGGATTTCTTTCGAGTTAGACCTTCTGTTATGCAGCATTCGAATGTGGCATCTGCTTCTGTGTCTTCTTCTACTATCTGTGATATTGCTTCTTCTGGTCTTCCTGGTGGAACTGCAGTTAATATGGGGTGTCCTAATATGTTCGGTAATGACCCCTCTCACTTGTCTCCTTCAGACAACATCATGACAAGACATAGATCTTCTGCCGTCTGCATAAACTCAACTTCTGCCGCAGCCGACATGGTATTTAACTCTCTGTCTCGTGTCTATATTCTAGAGAACCAATCTGAGTCCAAGTCTAAGTCTGTTCCGGTCCAAGTTTCTGAACCAGAACCTTGTCAGCCTCCTTCTCAGTCAGTTCCTCAGTCAGTCTCTTCTCCAGCTGAGTCGGATCATCTAACTGGATACCAAGCTACTCAACCCAAGCCCATTGACTTGAATGGCTTGCTTTATGGGTACCCAGTTCGTGATATGAAGGGGAAAACCAAGCTTTCTTCTGATCCTCAACCTACCTACCCAATAGATGTTATTCATCAAGGTGATTACCCCTTATCCAATTACCTTAACCTGAATTTTGCTTCTACAGTTGGTGAATACATTTAGCAGCACCAGGGCTTTGTCAGACTGGATATTGAAATGGTAAATGGTCGACCATGTGTCAAAGTGTACCATAGACATGGTGATCAACCTTTTAGACCTTACACAAGAAGACGTTCATTGAGAATTGAAGACTTGCCGGATTCTACACCCAACTTTGCTGCTCCACCACCGGAGGCTAAACTAAGGAAGGTGTGTACATTGGAGGAATTAATGGAAAGGACTCAAAATACTGCCACCAGAACTCTCTGCCAAGACAAGGAAGTTCCTACCCTTCGAGTTAGGAAGGGTCATCCTGATGATGTGCAGCAACAAAGTCAATGGTTCTTAGATTCTCAAGCTTTGAAGCCATTGCCACATATCCCAGCCTTTGATTGGAAGCCGCAGCCTACAAACTTCACTGCACCGGTGACTCATAGCTTCCCAATTCTGAGCTCTAATCCTGCTTCTCCTGGCATTGTGGATGCACCTAGCCCTGTCTCACCAGGTTGGCATCTTTCTGTGGATGAAGTGGATGTTGTAGATACACTTGCTAATGTGCTGGCAAAGGAGGTCCATATCCCATTTCCTCAGCCATCTTCTCAGCACTGACTTGTTTGGAGAAAGGTAGTTTGGTTTTTTTGGAGGGCAGCTGACCTAAAGTCTTATCTTTGCTGCTTACAGGGGCGTGTAGGGACTTTCTGGTTCATGTTTTTCTTGTTTGTGTTACATAGTTTATGTTTTCTGTCTACTTCTAGTATGTCTTTACTGTGTTTAGCTTTTTGTGGCTCTTTCGGTTGTGTTGTGCTTATCACTAGAAATTATCACAGCCTTTGTTGAATTTATGGTAGCCATATGATGATGTTGTTTCCAAGCCATTTGGATCAGGATGGGAGGATTTCTTGGGCTACTCCTTTGTGGTACAAACGAGAATGGAGACTAATCATAAAAGTTTCCATTAATCAACTATCAGGCCATTTTTGTAAATGGTCAGCTGGCAACACCTTTTTGGTGGTTGCAATACAGCTTGGATGGAGGAAAGTTCACAGTTGGTTTAATTCATGGTGTTGCTACGAAGATTCGCTTGTTACGGCTGTGCTCTCGACACTAACCTATCATAGGAATGAGAAACCTATATGGCATTGTAGTTTGATTGGTTTCTGCTTATCTACTCATCTGTACCATTTCCTATGATTAATGAAAGATGGTTTAGTTTTCAAAAAAAAAAAAAAAA
>JAJJMA010106330.1:0-10226 GCA_023529015.1 Papaver nudicaule | reverse complement strand
ACTCACTTGGCTGAATTGTAAATGTTGAATGTGAAGTTTTGTTTTCTCTGAAGTATGAGCTTTTTTTATTGTGTTGATAATCATGGGGAGTACCTTTTGGTTTTGTAGATATTGCACAGCCCACTACGTTGCAGCTGTCTTCTGGCTTGGTTTTGGAAAAATCGCCAGGTCTTAAACCTGGTACTGTGGTGGCTTGTGAGAGGGTTCGTTTAAGTGGTGTATCAAGGCTTAAAAACCTGAAGAAGTATGCTAATACGGTGAAAGTGAAAGTGAGTCTTGTGGATAGCTCTCGTCCAAATGCTGTCGATGTCTGTTTCCATAGGTAAGTTAATCTGCTGTTGCCAAGCTAACCACAGAAAGTCAAGTTAACATGTGGGTGTTTCAGTACTATTACTACTATCTGTTGGGAAAATAAGTGTCGTCGTATCTGTTACTAAGCTGATAGAGGGCAGAAGTCCTGTTGAACATAATCTTTACGCTTGTAGGACAAGGTGTTTTTTGGTTCCTTCATTTTTGCAGTCCCTTAGAGTTTTTCCATATGGTAACAACTCAAATAAACTAGAGGTTTTACTGGCCATCAGTTCAATTTCTAGTACTGGTGCAAATTCCCATGTTTTTAGTTGGTTGGATGGTAAACCAATAATATGGTATAAATCTTTTTTCTTATGCAGAAATATATCTCTGGGTGTAGGCATGTGCAATCGTAGTCATTGGGAGAAGCTTGTAAAGGGTGTATGGAGTCGATCCATGTCACCTTATGATATCAAACTCTTAGATATACGGATGCCTGGCCGGTCCGTTGCAAATGTCGAGGTATCAGTGGAAGAAGGTGAGTCTTTTTGTAAATTGCATCTATTAATCCGTTAATCCATTGATTCTACATTTATCCTCTTCTTTTTTTTCTCTTGTAAATCTCATATAAACTATAAGTGGTTATCTTTTCATGCAGAGTTCTTTCTGTATCGTATTATATTTCTGGTGCTGGGTTTAATCTTGCTGACACTTGCACCAATTTTGAGCCAAAGTCTTACTTTTTACTATGGCGGTGCAATGACTCTGGGCGTCATCCTTGTAGTACTAATGGTCCTTTTTCAGGTGAGCTTATCCTCAAGTTTCTATTTGACTATTACCCAGTGTCCTACTCCTACTATTTAAATAGAAGACTAGTAAGTGATATCTATACTTGATTTAGCATGACTTGGGTACAGTCAAAACTTATTAGGTGGTGAATGATATTCAGCTTATGATTGTCAAATCACAATTCCACATCTCAAGATCAAATTTTTAAAAATACAAAATGTTCTAGGCATATGATTCAATGGTGTATTACCACAAGAAAGTGCCCAATGTTTTCCACTAGTTATAAGGGTCGAGGGTATTTGGATTACTTAATATCAGTGAGGTTACTTTTAACTAATGTGTGCGTATGAGGTATTAAAAATATATTTATTGAGCACTGATATTGAGAAAAGGCAAAGCAATCATTGCTTAAAAGCTGTTGCTTATGTTATCGTACCCTAATAAGTATCAACCATGTAAGCCGTTTTCTTCCTCCACAAGAAAATGGTCCTTGCAAGTTTCAACCGGTCTGCTGGCCTGTTGGGATATCTGGCTTTATCTTACGCAATGGAATTTCTATTTACTCACGCCACCATTTGGTAAACAAAATGTCTCTCTAAATATCCAAAATTACTTGTAGTGGAGTTATGTTGCATACTTGGATTCAGTGATTTTCATGTACCTGTAATCCATGAAAGAGTTTTATTGTAGTTATGGTATGTTACTTTCTGCCTTATTTTAGACATTAATATGGGTCTGTGACAGGGGATGAAGCTGCTTCCGACTGGTCGAAAGAATTCGTTCGCAATATTTGTGTACTCATCTCTTGTAAGTATCCGAATTATCAATTATAAGATGGAAAAATGAAAACCCGATTCTCATATTTTAGCGACTTTAGTCTAATAGTTTGTGAAAAATGAAAAAAATTAGCACTTTTGCATCTTCAGGTAGGGATGGGATCTTTTCTTCTTCGTTACTTGCCTGGCTTATTAAAGTCTGTACTTGTGGAGATTGGGGTCAGCGAAGATATGTACAATCCTGTATGTAAGTTTTTCTCTGTTTGTTATCTCATAATGATGCTCCATCTTGGAATTTGGACAATATCGTGCAGAAATGCTAAGTAGCTATAGTGTATTAATGTTGCATAAAATATAATGTTTGCGAAATCTGAGTAGTCATATTTATGTTAGCTATGGATTATGATCCAACTTCCGGGTAGCACTTGATAATGGCTTTCCACGTTTCCAATTATATTGCAGTTGGTAATGGTCCTGTCGGTCTGCCTTTTGCTCGCTGGAGCTTGGTTGGGTTTTTGGGTTGTTCGTAAACTTGTTCTGACAGAAGAAGGATCCATTGATTCAAGTGTAGCTGTTTTCGTCGCTTGGTCAATTCGTATTATATCAGCAGTCTTGATTATTCAGGTATTCTGGCTCATCTTTTTTGTTTTTTTTAATATTTGTCAGTCTGTAGTGTGCTTTTGACTTGCATTGTTAATTGATTATTTAGTTATAATGTACTTCTATTAGCTCTTCGCTAAACCTTTTCAGCTGATGATCTGATCCCCAATTTGATTATTATGAACTTACAAGTGTCTCATGTGTTTAGAGTTCAATGGATCCCTTACTGGCTGCAGAGGCCTTGTTCTCTGGGATACTTATTTCATCAATACTGAGGAGGATTGCCACTCTGAGATCCTTGCGGCGCATGTTTAAGTGAGTGGTTCGAATAACTCTATCTTTATCTTATTAAACCTTCATATCTTTGTCTGATAATCTTGCTACGGACAATTGATTTTAATGGGTTGAGCTTAAAATTTCCCCATGTTACTTACCTTATTTTACATACATGCCCGTTTCTTTTCCCTGCTTCGAGGTATATAAAGGCCTTCGAAATGGATTCCCTTCTTTAATATTCTCATTTCAATCTGGTCATTCCATTTTCTTAGTTTGTTGCCAATTGCCAACTTCTGATGTGATATTCGCTTTGTATTTCCAGGCATCTGTTTAGAACAGCCAAGAGCAACCACAAAAGATCTCAGAGTCAAGACTATTCACTTTCTGAAGATTCTCACGATGATTATCTACATAGGCGTCGAACTTCATTGAATCTCTCTCCCAGTTCCCCTGCTGCAGGTTTGCACATTTTTGGGTAATCATGTTGCTCATTGTTGTTTTGTCTGAGTCTTGATTTTATCTCTCTGTTTAATGTAGTTAACCAGTCACGTCTAACTAAGACACCGCAGTCTTCTCAGCTATCAGACTCAGGAACGTATCCATCAACCTTTCATAGAGTGTCTGACAGGAAAAAGTTCTCAAAGGAAGAGTGGGAAAGTTTCACCAAGGATTCCACGAAAAAAGCCCTGGAAAGCTTAGTGTCATCCCCTGATTTTAGCAAATGGGCTGTAGCTAATGCTGAGCGAATCACTCTGACTCCCACCACAGACCAAGCCGAACGACGTCCAAGGTGGCTCGGATTGTTTTAAAGCACAGGTAGCGTGTGTAAATGTTCACTTTATCAGCCAGGGAAGACAGAGAATCAAATCCCACAACCTCGGATCAGTTTGCAGCTTCAACAAGTTCATGCTTCTTCAATCGTGTTAGTTGAATCTCTTCAAATGTAAGATAATTGATGTCAAATATTAGTTTTAAGAAATATTTGGCAGAAGAGGGAGATGATGCCTCATGTAAAGTTTGCTGTTAGTTTTCTTTTTTGAAGGAATATAATTTGGCTTTCTTGTATTTCTTTGTTGTAACTAACTAGTAGTCTGACCTTGAGCTACTAAGCAAACTCTAGTGATTTTTTCTTGTATCAAAAATGACTTGTCTGTTTATCTCTTTAATGATTTTTTCATTCATCTCTTTAATGATTTTTTCCCTTTGATTTTGAATGAAGAACTTGAAAATCTGTTTAATCAGAGGATAAGAGAAAATAATACTTAGCTCAGTTATAAGCCCAACAAAGAGGCAATCCTGTGAAAGGCCCAAAACAGAAGAAGAGGAAATATTCAAAATGCAGCCATATCACTCTCTTCTCTTCTGGAACACTTCTGAACTTCTGAAAGTGAGAAGGGAATGCATCAAATATTCTAGGGTTTAAGGCAGGAGAAAAAGCAATGTGTCCAGGTAGGGAAAACCCTCTTCACCGTAGGATGATTAGGGAACCCTTTCCTAGAAGAACTGTGAATAACAGATTGGCGGATTTGCAATGGGAACCCTTCAAGTGGCAACTCAGATTTCTGCTAATAGGTTTCATATGTTTTGTAATAGGATATGTTCTTCAAGTTTGGAAGGAATGATCGGGTAGATAATCAGGTACTTGTTTTTTTTTTCTGATTTTCTTTATAGTATGACTGGATTAAAGTTTCTGAGAATTTCTGTTTAGATTAAATTTGCAGTTAGAAAGGTCTTAGAGCAAACGCAATGGGGGGTCTCAAATCCCAAATATGGGTTTAGCCCATCGGCAGTGCGACTCCCACCAAATGAGCAAACCTATAATTTCGACTTTTTCGACCCAAATATAGGATAGCATTTGGGTTTGGTATGGGTTTGCCTGGACGTGATTAAAAATCACGTCTCTTCCCAACGTGAACTTAAATCACGTATGCTTGAAAAAGGAGAATATCAATCACGCGTGAAGCGAAAACGCGAACATAAAACCTATACTTTTCCCAAACGTGATTTTAAATCACTTCTACTCTTCAAACGTGATTTTAAATCACTTCTACTTCTCAAACTCAAATTTAAATCACGTTTGTTTTTATAGCATTTGGTGTTTGGCTCTCACCGTTGTAGATTTTCACACCAAAACCTATAACCAAACCCATATTTGGCACTTGGTATTTGGTATTTGAGACCCTCCATTGCGTTTGCTCTTAGAAGACCTGGTTTAACTTTTAAGCTCATTTGTGAATCTCTTAACATCAATGGAAATAGTAGAGGTTTCCGTAAAAAAGAACGTGAATTTCAATTGAACCCACATCTGAACCAAATAGAACCTATCCGTGAAACGAATTGAGTGAGTTGTCATTTGAGTTGGTTAAGGGAAGTAACACTCATGTAACAGATGGGATATAGATTGGCAGTGCAATTGCAGGAATCATAGTTTGTTGTGTCAGTTGTAATTCATATTTGGAGAGAAAATTTATGATTCAGTTGGGGCAATTAGAATTCATTTCGTGAAGATGTTTTAGACTTTTAGTAGGAATGGTTGTCTAGTGGTTTACGCCTTTGTAATGTTTTGCTAGAATTTCGTAGTGCATTCCAATATGGGAGTTGGAAGAGAGAATCCACCAGTGAATCATATGTATGGAAAAGTCTTGACCGAGAGGTCAACTTTTTGCCCGCTCTCGGACTCGAGAGAAAACCAAGCGCTTATGGCTTTGTCCGTGGGTTGAAATAACCAAAAGAGGGCCATTCAGTTTTTCCGATAGTGATTTTAGAAGAAAAAAAACTTGTTCACTAACTTCAGTCAGGTGATTTCCTTATAATTCAGGGTTATGCTATAATTCAATGTTGTTTTTTTAGTAAAACTAAGACTTTGTTTGTTAACACGGAAGTTAACTTCTCTCTCTCTCTCTCTCATCTCTAGAGCTCCTTCTCAAAACCCAAAAAACTCCTACCACCATTAATCCTTACCGCTCAGATCTAGTCCATTTTGGGCCAGATCTGAACAGATTTCTTCCATTTTGTTGTTAATCAGTAGTTTAGATTAAGTTTGATTTAGTTTTTTGCTTCAATCTCCATTGCTTTTAGGAGATTTCATGGTGTTTTTGTGGGTTTTTTGCCCTTTTTGTTTATGTATTCTCCTTTATGGAGATTCTTTATATGCTCTCATGACATTTCTTTGTGGTTTTAGTGGAGATTTTAAGTGGAAGTTCAAGTATGAAGATCAAGATTCAAGATTTTGGGCATATTACTCTCCTTTCATGAGAGCATCTCTTTCTATAGAAGAAAATACTCTATCAAAATGGTTGGATTATAATCCAAAAACCATTCCTTCAATCTTTGGGTTGTTTGGTACTCTTGTTGGTATTTCATTACTTCTCTTCACAGAATGCTCTTTGTTAGTACCTTTTTATTGTAATTTGATCTTTGATTTTGATGTTCTTGAAATAAATGTAATCTCTATTTTATCATGAATGAAATTTTATGAGATTTATAAAAAAAAAAAGACTTTGTTTGTTATTCCTCAGCACGTATGGGAACTGCACCTAGACTTTTCTCTAGGATGATTTCCGCTGCTACCAGGAATTATCCATGGAATTCTGCTCCGACTGTGAAGAAGGTATTTTTGTCATTTGTGTTTTTTGGTCTTCTTTTTTCATTTTCCAATTAGATGAGACTAGGGTTGATTTTAACGTATGCTGTTTGTTTCCAGCCACAATCAATCTTCTCTTTCCGTCAAGAGGTTCTTAAGCTTGAAAGAGAGGCCAAAGAACTTCAGCGGATTAATGTAACAAGTAGATTGCACGTGCATTGCACGTCGACAAACACTATGCTTGCGTCTTTTTCATGTTGAGTGGTACCTGCTTCCACCAAAAAAGCTAGACAAAAATTCCACCATGGCTCTTCCATGTTGAGCTGGGTATCTAAAATCAATCATATTATCGCCTGCCTCGTTTGTCATGGAATAGATGAACCCATTAAACCAAATCAAACATACTATTTTGGCCCCTAACAGTCCAAAACACAAAAAAAACTGTAGATTACATTTAAGTTATAAGAACATATCACAGTACGTGCCATGAGAAAGATGAATTGATAATTCTTCTTTAAATTTGTGCATAATCAACAAAGCATAGCCATAGCATAACCTGTGTATACCTTCCCAAGCCATTTTAAACACAAACAGGCAGAAGCAGACCCGAAGAGTCCAACAAACAGAGGTGTAGCCCAAAGCTACAACCCAAAAGAACCGAAAAACCCGCCCGACCCGCAAAACACAAACCCCAGGATTCAGCCTTCAGGAAGCTCTAGCCACCACCATCTCGGAGAGACCACCGCCACTGCCGACTGCCGTTCCTCAAGCGCAGGTAGAAGATTCAGTAAGAAAATTCACCTATCATAGACAATTACTCAAAAATCTGGAAAAGAGAGTAACAATTGAGATGAAGAAGGAATCCACCGAAATCAAGCACCACCACAATCTCCTCAGTCTGTAGAGTGAAGAACATCCGTCGGTAGAGGGAAAACATGGCGGCAGCAGCAGCACCCGTTTAAGCAATCCAATTACAAAGTACACCAACCATCTAAACACCAAATCAAAAGATTTCCGCTGTAAATCGAGCAAAGAAAAAGAACAAAGCAAATGCTAGAAGATTTGAAGAAACTCAAACCACCGCCTCAAAATCTACAGAATCACCACCACCGCTCGATGCACATGTAAACCAAACAATCAAACTCATCTGAATTATTAAAAGAAAAGAAGGAACGCACCCAAGACTCATCTGAAGTTTTTTTGACAACTTGTTTTTCCAGTTCACTCCGCTCTCTTTACCTCTCTCACCGAAACCTTTTTTCTATAAAGAATCGACGGCCTTAATCATTAGAAGACGTTGAAAGTCAAATGATCCAACTGCTCATAATCCAATGTGCGCGAACGAAAAAATGTGCGCGAACCAAATTTGGTTACCGAATTTGAGATTTTCCTTCCGCGCCTTAAAGAGGGGGGAGATGTAATGACTGATGTAAGAATTTTAATCAAATTTTAATAAACTTGCTTTGACTAAAGTAATTCATAAGAAGTATCAATGGTAGCCACTCTTAGGCAAACGATCGTTAAATATGCGACGATAAATTTCACAGACTGAAGTAATGGAAGTCACTATTAAGCTCATTCTGCCATTTTTTTTTCTTGGAATATTTCCGATCCAACAGTTCAAACAAAAATCCAATTCACAAATGAGAAAATTATTTATTTGACCCTAATAATTTCGATTATTATTATAAAAACCCTGGGGTTTTTATGATAATATTGAAATTTACTCGGAAGACCCTGAAAACTAATATATCCGCAAAATTACGGTTATACCCTCCACAATATAAACAAAAGCAGCCGTAACTACTCATTTATTTTCATTTCTCTTCCACATCTCTCTCTCTTTCCGATCTGAAACTGGAAGAAAAAGCGGATATCTCGATTTCTCTTAATAGCAAATCGTTTTTTAGGGTTTTGATTACAAATTTTGATCCCAAAACAACCGAAACAACCAGATCTAGATGCTCCAAAACAACCAATTGATTGCAGTGAAGAAAATCAATTTCTAGGGTTTTACTTTTTGATTTAGGGATATATAACGAAGAAATCAAGTATATAAAATCAATTTCTAGGGTTTTACTTTTTGATTTAGGGATATATATAACGAAGAAATCAAGTAAATTTGAAGAATCAAAGGAAGAGATCGACTCTCGTGAGGAATCCGAGAGTGAAGAACAAGCAGTAACCGTTACAAAGAAAAAACCTAGCAAAGGTACTGATTTCTTTATTTTTTATTATTTTTTCTTATTAGTTTGTTGTCTTTGTTCATGGATTAGTTTGTTAACCAAAGTGTTAATTGTAGTGTAAATTGGAGTGTGCAAATTGTCTGCACTAGTTTCGGCTATCCATATCGCCGCAAAATGTTAATTGGAGTGTTCAAATTGTCTGCACTAGTTTCGGCTATCCATATCGCCACGATTTGTAATGTGCATATTGTTTTCACATCTATTAGCTGTAGCTTAGAGTTCCAAAAAATTAGATGTGCATATAATCTTCACATCTACTAGCTGTAGCTTAGAGTGCCAAAAAAATAGATGTGAATATAATCTTTACATCTATTAGCTGTAACTTAGAGTTCCAAAAATTTAGATGTGCATATATTCTTTACATATATTCTTCACATATATTCTCCCTCTTTTGGTTTAGTGAATATCCCCTGCACATTTTTTTTTGTAGTGTGCTTGGGTAAGTATTGAAGGTTTTGTAAATATTTGATTGTATGGTTTTAGGCTGTGCAGATCCGCTGCACATCTAGTTTTGTTCAGTTGTAGTGCAGGCCCCCTGCACATCTAGTTTTGTTCAGTTGTGGACTGTGCAGACCTCATGCACATCTAATTTTGTTCAGTTGTGTGTAATGAATTGATGTAAGACCTTTAGCACAAATCAAATGTGAATTTATTCTTCACATCTGTTAGCTGTAGCTTAGAGTTTCAAAAACTTAAATGTGAATATATTCTTCACATATATTAGTTGTAGCTTAGAGTTCCAAAAAATTAGATGTGCATGATGTCTTCATATCTGTTAACTGCTCAGGGTTCCAAAAAAATTAGATGTGCATATATATAATCTTCACATCTACTAGCTGTAGCTTAGAGTGCCAAAAAAATAGATGTGGATATAATATTCACATCTATTAGTTGTAGCTTATAGTTCCAAAAAATTAGATGTGCATATATTCTTTACATATATTCTTCACATATATTCTCCCTCTTTTGGTTTAGTGAATATCCCCTGCACGTTTTTTTTAGTGTGCTTGGGTAAGTATTGAAGGTGTTGTAAATATTTGATTGTATGGTTTTAGGCTGTGCAGATCCCCATCACATCTAGTTTTGTTCAGTTGTAGACTGTGCAGACCCCTTGCACATCTAGTTTTGTTCAGTTGTGGACTGTGCAGACCTCCTGCACATCTAGTTTTGTTCAGTTGTGTGTAATTAATTGATGTAAGATCTTTAGCACAAATCAGATGTGAATTTATTCTTCACATCTGTTAGTTGTAGCTTAGAGTTCCAAAAAATTAGATGTGCATGTTGTCTTCACATCTGTTAACTGTTGCTCAGGGTTCCAAAAAATTAGATGTGCATATAATCTTCACATCTACTAGCTGTAGCTTAGAGTGCCAAAAAATAGATGTGAATATAATATTCACATCTATTAGCTGTAGCTTAGAGTTCCAAAAAATTAGATGTGCATATATTCTTTACATATATTCTTCACATATATTCTCCCTCTTTTGGTTTAGTGAATATCCCCTGCACATTTTTTTTAGTGTGCTTGGGTAAGTATTGAAGGTGTTGTAAATATTTGATTGTATGTTTTTAGGCTGTGCAGATCCCCTTCACATCTAGTTTTGTTCAGTTGTAGACTGTGCAGACCCCCCTGCACATCTAGTTTTGTTCAGTTGTGGACTGTGC
>JAJJMA010106325.1:193-25903 GCA_023529015.1 Papaver nudicaule | reverse complement strand
CCTTTCCTCATGTAATTTGAATGCTCTAAAACTCGCGCAAGTGAAGACAAGATACAAGTGTTAATATTGGTGGGCAAAATAGTTGCTTGTCTTTTTCATACAACGAATATATTCTGATTAGACTTGGCACAAAAAAACAACTCCCATGCCAGAAAAAATTTGTCTCACTATACCGCTTTTGGCCAACCCTCTCACAAAAAAACAACTCCCATGCCAGAAAAAATTTGTCTCACTATACCGCTTTTGGCCAACCCTCTCAAGGAACATGGGGCTAGTTGGAGTAATGTAATGAGCATCCCTATACGTAGGCTCATTCCAAAAGTAAACTAGACTTTCTTTTCTTTAAGAACTGGCCAGGAGTTATCTGCTGTACTTACAGCCAGGTCTCAACTTCCCCCAGGCAAAAAACTCTCTGAAAACAAACAAGAAATTGAAGTGAAACCAAAAAGGACCTCAACGTGAAGCTACTCAAAGGTAGTTTTATAAATCTACAGTCATCCCATCTAAATTAATGAACAAAGGAAAAAAAAAAAAAAAAAAAAAAAGAAAGAGAGAATAGACAGAGAGGAAGAGAGCTAATGGAGAACAGAGAGATTCAATACATCTCAACCAGCACCATCCATCCATCAAATGAATGCCATAATGAGAGAAACCAAAGGATAGAGTTAGCTGTGTGGGATCTCATGCTACTCCCACATCAATACATGCAAAGAGGTCTTATCTACTACTACCCCAAAGACCAAGAAACAACATGCATGGATATGATTATCAGTCAGCTGAAGACATCTCTTTCCAGAACCCTGGACCATTTCTACCCTTTTGCAGGTCGTCTGGCAACCACAAAACACTGTGATAATATGAAAGACGACGACAATACCACCTTCACCTCTGTCTACATTGACTGCAATTCTTCTGGTGTAGAGTTTATCCATGCTGTTGCAGACGTTACAGTATCTGACATCGTCATGCCTACCTACATTCCGCACATAGTTCGTTCTTTCTTCACCCTTAAAGGAGTAATGAATTATGAGGGTCAGTCTCTGCCACTGCTGTCTGTACAAGTTACAGAATTAATCGATGGTATCTTCATTGGGTGCAGCATAAACCACAGTGTCTGTGACGGCTCGTCGTTTTGGCATTTCTTTAATTTATGGTCTGAAATCTCAAGAGGTGATGCCTCGTCAGATAACAATATCTCGTGTCCTCCAGTTCTCAAACGTTGGTTTCCAAGGAACGCAGATTATCCAATTCGTCTTCCTTTCTCTATTGATGACAAACATTTTGTAGAAAAATATAGATACACTACTCCACCTAAATTTGAAGTGAGAATCTTTCACTTCACACCAGAATATATTGCAAAATTAAAGGCAAAAGCAAATTCAATGTCAGAGAGGGAGAGTCATACTGATATGATCGTGTCCTCATTTCAGGCTTTGCTAGCTCACATTTGGATTGCTGTAACGCGAGCTAGACGTTTAGATCCAGAAGAGATGACTAGTTATCAACTAGTAGTAGGTAACAGGGCTAGGTTAAACCCACCTTTGCCTAACAACTACTTTGGAAACTCTTTCCTAATTGGAGAAGCGACCAGTAAGGTGAGCGACTTGCTCGAAAGGGGAATCCGCTGGGGTGCTTTATTATTGAAGAAAGTAGTGATGTCATATGACGACACAAAAATTCGCAGTTACTGTGAGGCATGGATGGATAAACCTGAATTGTTGGTTCTTAATGATAAGGTATCAGCAAACACTTTGATGACAGGAGGGTCACCAAGGTTCAACATGTATGGTAATAATTTTGGTTGGGGAGACCCAGTTGTAGTTAGAGGTGGGATCTCTAACAAACGTCCAGGAGAAATCACAGCAATTCCTGGATCTGTTCACGGCAGTGTAGACCTTGAAGTTTACCATTCTTTTGAAACTTTGAAGGCTATGGGAGATGATGTAGAGTTCATAGATGCAGTACAGAAAAGCTCAAGGTAAAGACCACATGCATTCCCGACTTCTTTTATTCATGGTGTATTTGTTTTCTTAATTTATTTCTTTTGTTTGGAGGTTAGGTTTATGCCCCTCCTTTTCTTTTCTTTTTCTTTTTCTTTTCTTTTCTTTTGAAAAAACACATGCAATGCAAGTTGCCAAGTTTGGATGACAACAAATGTTGTAGTTTATGGCTCAGTAGGTGTGTGGGTCTATGTGGGTGATGTCAATGATAACCATGTGAAATGGAATAGTTCCAAAGTTTCAACAGACTTGCTTGTCTTCTATTCTATGTATGACATGTCCCAAAAAAAAGGAATCCAGTTGAGATTAAATAACAGAAAACTGAGAACTTACTTGTGCAACTAGGTTGATAAGGTCTTGCATCTCTTTGGTTATATGTGCATCCATTACTCTTCCATTTGAGATATCTGCACAAAACTAACTGAGAGAGAAGAAGAAATTGAGAATGACTAGCTCTGAGAAAAATCTTCGGTACATTTCTACATGCATGGTTAGGCCAGCGAGTAGACAAGCCGACGAGAGGACTCCTCAAAGGGTGGACTTAACTGTATGGGATCTCACCTTGCTCCCATATCAGTATATGCAAAGGGGTCTTCTCTACATTAAACCTATGCCAATCAAATATCACTATCCCAAGCAAGAGGAAGAAGAAAGTATAAATAACATCATCACTCACCTCAAGAACTCACTAGCAAAAACTCTCGACCATTTCTTCCCTTTTGCAGGTCGCCTTGCTACAACAATACATGACGATGATGAAGATGCCAAGTACTCTGTTTATATCAACTGTGACTCTTCTGGTGCAGAATTTATTCATGCCGCCATGGATGTAACTGTAGCTGACATCATCAGCCCAATTTATGTTCCTCTGGACATAGTTCGATCCTTCTTCTCCCTCGAAGGAGTACTGAACTATAATGGTCAATCCAAACCGTTGCTTTCTATACAGGTAACAGAACTAATCGACGGCATCTTTATCGGGTTCAGCATAAACCATAGTGTCTGTGATGGCACATCATTTTGGCATTTCTTCAATTCATGGTCTGAGATGTGTAAAGGAGGTGGTGATGGCTCAGATCATCATGATCACATCTCACGCCTGCCTATTCTCGAGCGTTGGTTTCCCAAGAACATAGATGGCCCCCCAATTCACCTCCCTTTCTCCATAAGCGATGGAAATTTTGCAGAAAGATATAAATATATCCCACCACCATCTTTTGAAGTGAGAATCTTTCACTTCACACGAGAAAACATTGTTAAACTTAAATCCAAGGCCAACTTACAGCAGACCGAGTCCGTAGATAAGAAAAATTATATCTCCTCCTTCCAAGCATTATTGTCTCACATTTGGTTAGCCGTGACTCGAGCTAGATGTTTAGATTCAAAAGATGAAGACACAAGTTACCGATTAGTGATAGGGAACAGAACTAGGTTGAATCCACCTTTGCCTGATGGATACTTTGGCAGCTCATTTATGATTGGGGAAGCAACAGCTAAGGCGAGCGAGTTGCTTGAAAGGGGGATAAGCTGGGGAGCTTTGCTGCTGAAGAAGCTGGTTGGATCTTATGACAATGCATCAATTCAAAGTTATTGCGAGACGTGGGTGGAGAAGCCGGTACTGCAGGCTCGTAGTGCCACTGTATCAGCTACTTTAATGACTGGAGGATCTCCAAGGTTCAATATGCACGGCAATGATTTTGGTTGGGGAAAACCAATTGCAGTACGAGGTGGTATCTCTAACAAACGCCAAGGGAAAATCACAGCCATCCCTGGACCAGTTGAAGGGAGCATAGACCTTGAAGTTTGTTTTTCTCTGGATATGTTGAAGGCTATGGCAGATGATCCTGAGTTCATGGAGGCTGTCACCGTCTTACCTCCTTATAGAAGTGTTTAAGCATATTCTTCTCCATATTCCAGGTTTACCAACATTTTCTGCTTTCTGCCTAGTGCTTTTCAAAGATGTATTGCCCTGAAAAAATATTTACATGCATGATTCAGTAATTTTAGTTGGAAAAAATTGTAATCTTTCAGAGATAGGCTGCTTAATAATTTCAAATGGGAAAACACATCTATTACGGCATTTGGTTTGCCATTTATGAGGCCCATAAGAAGATGATCTAAAGGCTAATTCTGATAGACCTGGTGGACGAAATTTCAGATAAAATACAATTCCTTGGATCATCCACACACCCCACAGTTAGGAGTACTCAGTATAAAAAGGTGGGTGCACCATAGAATTTGAAGGAATCAAAAGCAGGAAATATTTAAATGGTAAAGAATGGTTATTAAGTTGATTATAATGCTCACCATCTTGAAAATACATGTTTGTAATATGAACAGGTAAACAACAATTACAAATATTCAAATAAAAACAGTTTCAATAGAATGACCAACGTGTTTAGAACAATGCTGTTCTTGTAAAGATTGTATTAATAGGACGCTTACTTTAAGGACAATTATATTGGTGAGTTTCACCAATCACCGTGAATCCGCAGAGTGGAAGTGAGACCAGTATTCCTTGACGAGCTGCCCAAATAGTGATTCTTCCCTCTTCATCAACTCCATTGGCTCATCATACTCGACTAATTTTCCTGGAAAAATACAAAGAGAAAAATTTCTATGAGATCTCAGTATGCCAAACCAGGATATATGGATAGTACTTTACTAGTGACCATACATATCAGTCACTTGGGCAACCTAGACCTGGGCAATGTTTAAGCCTTGGTTAAGCCTTTCCTGGGAAGCCGATTTCAAAGAGAGTTTGGTCCATGAGATTTTAACAAATAGTTTTTAATGTTGATTTAGTTCTTGAGAAAGTTATGACGACTATATTGATCAATGCTGAGAAAATTAAATGGGAACTGGAATTCTATTGATTAATTGACTTAAAAAACATAGGAAGCCAAAATAACTGCTGTAATCTTACCATCACTAATTGCTAGCACCATTGTACAGTCCATCACAGTCGTAATCCTATGGGCCACTGTGATTACTGTACAGTTAGCGAACTCTGTCCGTATGGTTCTCTGGAGAATGGAGTCCGTTGCATTGTCGATTGAAGCTGTGGCTTCATCAAGCACCAAAATCTGGCTTCTCTTAAGCAAAGCTCGAGCCAAGCAAAATAATTGCCGTTGTCCCATGCTCCAGTTTGCTCCATCTTGTAAAACTGCAGAATCCAGAGGCGGTAAGTACTTACTCCTAGTTATGTACAAAAGGTCGAGGACAAGTACCCCAGAAATTCCATTCCGTACCTGGACTTGACAGACCTTCTTCTTTCTCTTGCACAGCCTCTTGAAGCTGGCATTTTCCAATTACCTGAGTGAGGAAAGATATATATAACACAATCAACGTTATGCAGTCTCTGATACATTATACTTGTACCAAAACACAAATAGTATGCCATGCGTACTAACAACAAACACACCTTCCAAATTTCTGTGTCCGTATGTTGCGATAGAGGATCTAAAGTGCATCTCACAGTACCATTAAAAAGAGTAGGATCTTGAGGAATGATCCCTAAGCGTGACCTCAGATCATGAAGGCCAATCTTGGAGATGTCAAGGTCGTCTATGATAATTTTCCCCTCTTCTGGCTCTACCAGACGAAACAAAGCACTTATAAGAGTGGTTTTCCCGCTACCTGTCCTGCCAACAATTCCGATCTTGTGCCCTCCTTCAAAGATACAACTGATTCCTTGAAGAACAAGGGGAGTATCCAACCTATATCTGACCTGCTTAATATTGGTCTCCACAAAATATTAATACCCATTGGACATGAAGCTGCAAAACCTACAAAGCAAGTTTAACAGGTTTCTACCTTCAAGTCATGAATCTCCACTCTACCAACAGCAGGCCAACTGAGTTCAGGCCGGTTTCCTACAATAATTTCAGGGGCTTCACTAGTTATGTGCATATACTGATTTAGCCTTTCTATAGAGATGATGTGATTTGCTAGTTGACACTGTCTTTGAGTAGAAAAAACAAGGACCACATTCAAAGAAAGACCATAAGATAATGCCATTCCAATAAATCCTGCCAGCAGAAGATCAGTAATGAGTGCTTTCGTTAGTCAAAAACCTAAATAAGAATCTGTTGTTAAACTAATTTCCATTGATATTGGATGGAATTGCTCACTGCCAATATCAATATCAATATTTAACATTCCTTGACAAATCTCAATCCTAATTATAAAAATGAAAAGAAAAGAAAAGAAAAGGAAAGAGACTGAGTGTGCCGATAAAAACGATTGAAATAGCTGGCATTAAATTATATTCAAAAATCGAAGCACCTACCAGAACCAAAAGTTCCCGGAGGAAGCAAGACCATCACAAGTGCGGATGAACAAAGGACAATGGTACCCAAAGTCTCCAAACGCTGGATCAACCACTCACTTGCAGAAAAGGTGTGAAAAGTAGGACTAGCATTTTTGTCGATGAGGTCGAAATTCTCTAAAAAGAATCGATCTTCCTCCCCAAAAGCTCTGATTATCGTTGCTCCTGCTATTGATTCTCCAAGATGGTTCGCAATCATAGACTTAGTAGTTCCATCGATCCGCATCAATTCTTTTGCAGAAGCGGAGTAATATCTCTATAATGAAAAGGAATACACTTCAGCAAAGATACTTACCTAGAAAAAGGCAAAAATCAAACTACAGGAATTTTACTTGAATTCAAAGTGTGAAAGAAGAGAAAAGCTCGCCTCTTAGACTCACTAGTTACAACATAAAAGTGTCTTATCACTCTATACGCCTCCTCATTTATTCTATCTCGGGGTTACCAGGGTAAGATTATTGAACTATTTTTAATCTTACTGTGTAATTGTATATCATTCAGGCATCCAATAAAAATAGAGGACATTTACATTTACAGATGACTAGCTAAGTTTTTCAAACAGATAACCAACTAGGCAAGTTTGCTGTAGTTCTCTGGTGTTAGAGTGTATCTTCAGCTTTTGAAATGTTGAGTCACCTTACAATATTCCTATCAATCGGATATGCCTAAGTAAGGATCATTTTTATCACAAATTCTACATATGTAACTCGAAAGACTTTATGTTTACCTGTAAGTGTATTACCATGAACACCATCGGTATGGAGGCAATCAAGCTTTGCCAAGTAATGACAGCCATTACCCCAAGATTGGTGTAAGTCATAATAGTCGTCGAGATGGTCAGTCCAAAGCTGACTGCGAGATCAAGGTCTACAACACTTAAATCAGAAGAGACCTGCATAAGTAACATAAAATATTAGCCGCCTCACATGCTTCTCAGACAAATTCATAATTAATTCCAATCTCGATGACTCTTACCCGACTTAATATCCTCCCCAAAGGTGTAGAGTCATGAAAAGCTATAGGTGCACGGAAAAGAGAGTTCAAAAGTTGACAAAATAAAGACTTCGATGACTGAATACTCAAAGCAACAGTAGAAAGAGATCTGACAAGCAAGAAGAACATAGAACTACATCCAATCAGCAAGTACACAATGATAAGTCTCAACTTGCTGACTCGGGGATTCTGAACATTAGCAGCCATCCAATAATTCTGTGATATCTGGCCAACCATAAAAATGAGTTGAGCGAGACTTGCCAAGGATAAGTAAAAAACGCCCTTATTCTGATTCAAGTACTGTATGTAAGGCTTCAAACCAGTGTCTCCGCATTCTTTCTCTTCTTGTTTAATTAATTGGTGTCCTGCTGGTACCTCTAACTCTTTTTCAAAATAATTGTTTTTAATCTCTGTCACAGAAGTTCGACCTCTGTAGGGTGGCAGAATCTTAGTTAACCCCTCAGAAGCACTTGTATTGTTGTGGGCATCAACAAGGTCACAAAATTCCCGACTAGAATCCAACAACATATGATAGGGAGCAGCATGTAGTATTTGCCCATCGGACATTAACTGTCGAAAAATAGAAGTTGTTACAGAATGACCAGATATAAACGACTAATGGAATCACAATCTAGTGTACAATTATCAAACACTTCCTTCAAACAGAAATACCAAACACAATACTTAGAATTGGCATACACCCTTTTCAAGTATTCTGTCTAGCGTTCTACATAACCTCTAGAAAATCGTCACTATCCTATGAAGCACATGCAAATCAAATTATCGTAATAATTACTCAGATATAATAACAAATGTAGCGATATCTCACTTGGACTTTAAGTTCCTCCACTAAATCAGGTGCAACAATAAAAATGGTATACATACTAGATGCAGTAGTGATATCACAGGCATCTTCCCTCGAATCCAAAATAAATATCAACAAACTGAAAAGAAAATTTCATTTATACTGTGTAAACGAAGTGTAAGAAGTAGGGGTTCAAATCTAATTTAACACTATGTGACCTAAATTTCAAATAAGCTTCAGGAAAAGCTTTTTTTTCCTATTTTGATCGCTTCTTATACTGGTTACCCCTAATTCCTCTTCGACCTGTACTAGTTTTCACAGAGAAGGAAGACATGGATTTGAATCAGCAAAATAATTACATTATAGAGTCTGTTTATTTTCTTTTTGAAATTTAGAGTTTTAGAGTGAATTCCAACTTACCAAAACAGATGGAAATGCGGGAAGGAAGTCGACTTGATGAGTCACAAGTAAGACTGTCTTGCCTCCTAAAGCTCCCATTACATAATCCTGAAGAGCATGGGTTACCCATCAGCATCAAGAGACAGGCACACATTTACGTAAGTTGCAAAAAGAATAAAGATGTGATCTTACATTGAAAAGGCTAGTAGCAGTAGTGGCATCAACTGCACTAAATGGATCATCCAGGAGATATATATCAGCATCTTGATACAGTGCGCGAGCAAGTTGTATACGTTGTTTCTGGCCACCACTCAAGTTAATTCCTCTTTCTCCTATTTCAGTGAGATCACCAAAAGGCAACATTTCAAGGTCCTTTACCAGAGAACATTTTTCCAGTGTTTCTTGGTATCTTTGCTTATCCATGGTGCATCCAAACAGAATATTTTCTAATATACTTCCCGACTGGATCCATGCAGATTGAGAAACATAGGCAATCTTTCCACAAACTTCAACCTGCAGAATACAGGGGAAGCCAAATTATGTGGATTATGGTGGGAGAAGAGTACAGCATGCAGGTCATTGATACTAAGATTTTTGCCTCAACAGATCAGCAATAAAGTGGCATTTGTTTTTTGCTGCTTCATCCTAATTTTATTTATCTAGCTCTGACTCATTGGATCTGATTCATCTGAGTCACCAAACAAAAGTGCATCACTCTATTAAGATAGATGGATTCACCAACTCAGATCAGTCAGATTCACTTTAAAACATCACTCAGGGGTGATGAGTCTGATGACCTTGATTGATAAATTGTTTGACTAAATCCCAATATAAATTGTATCTGGGTCATATTAGATACCATGTCAGCAAAAAACTAAATAGTACACTGAAAAACAGATTGAACAATTGTGGTTGATAAGAACTCACCTTGCCCTTCAGCTTTGGGACCTCTCCGAGAACTGCTGCTAATAAGGTGGATTTGCCAGCACCAACCTCTCCGCATATAGCAATCTTTTCACCAGGTTTGACTTCTAGGTTTATTCCTCTCAATGTGGGCTTTGATTGATTCTCTTCCCATGAAAGATCAGACGACTCAATAAAAATGGCATGCTTAATTTCATCAGTATTTATCTTGTGACTAAGGTTTTCATTCTGCAATTCGGGTGCAGATAGAAACATTGCAATCAGTTTTAATGCAACTTTTGCATTAATAACCACTCCAATGACCTCAGGGATTGATCTAATAGGCTCTTGCACAATACGTAGCGTTACAACAAAAGTGAAAACATTACTAGCACTCAAGGGAACCTTAAGAAAGTAACAAGCACAAAAGGATGCGACTGAGACCAAAACAGGGGATGCCCAAAACAGGAAGCTATTATAACCTCTCCTAAGCTGCACCGCTGACAAGCATTTGTATTCTTCCCTCCTCAGTCCTTGAATAACATTTTTAAAATGCGTCTCCCATGCATACAACTTCAACACCTTCATGTTCATAAGAGCCTCCGAGATAGCCTTCAGCCTCTTGTCCTGTAACACGGCGAGTTTAGTCTGGTATTTATGCTGTAATTTGGCCAATGGACTATTGACCAGCACGGTGAGTACAATTACAACCAATGCCGCAACTGTTGCAAGTCCTAAAGCACGGACAAGAATCAGCAATCCAAGGCAGATCTGGAGGCACGTTGTCCATGTTCGATGCATCATAAAAGGAAATTCCCCTACTCTGTAAGCATCTACAGTGACATAGTTCATAATTTGACCCGTTGAATGCTTTGATTTAGAAGGAATAGAAAGCTTGAGCTGTTTTCTATATATAGCTGCTGTAAGCATGGACCTGACACGAAGACCCATCAATCTGCTACGGAAGAACCACTGCCTCTGTGATATGGACTCTAAGCATTTAACTAAAAACAACAAACTAGTCAATACATAACCTTCGTGCTTAAAAGCTTGCTTCCCTTCTGAAACCTCAATAAAAGCAGTAAGAAATAAAGGTCCGGAAGCAAGAGCAAGAACCTTGAGCAACGCAAATAGCCCAGATATCAAAATCTCCTTCCGGCAACAATACACTATAGCCCAAAAGACTGAAGGTTCAATTGACGGTTTAGACAGTTTTTGTTTGGTCAGTTGCTCCCTGAACAACGAGTAACAAGTCTCTGCTCGATCTTCTTTACGCAATTTGGGTATATCTTCATCTTTGAGTGTTTTCTTTTTACCCTTTTTCATCAACGGATTCAACCACCAAAATGACATTCTGCTAAGAAATCCGGCACTAGCAAAACTAGTAGTCTCCCTTTCACTACCACAATCTCCCATATTCATCTCAACAAAAAACTTCACTGGATCATCAAGAATTTTACACAGATCATTACAATTCAATACTCGAATATTGCACATGTAACACAAAGAAGATCTCCAAATTACCAACAAATAAAACAGAAAAAATGACACGGCACGCACAGCAACATGACACAACTAGTTTTGTTGTCGAGTAACACTGACAAAACTGATTAACTAAGCTTATCTAATCACTAACAAAACAAAATGTATATCTATAAATATACCCAAACTGCATACCCAATTGAATTGTTTTTTATCATGTATGGTTATACCTAATACGAAAATGAATTGGGCTAATGAATAATATTTACCATAGAGTCAGGACAGGGATGATGAAAAATCCAAAGCTCTGATTCAAAATTGATTTATCCTCCCAAGAACCTCCAAATGACTCTTCACCCATCCCAATACAAAGGGTTTTGCTCGACGCTTTCATCGCCCATGGGATTCTTCTCCTCCATCGAATCGCAGGGTTGCATCTCGTACAAGAAATCCCACCAGCTCAAATTCCACCACAGCCATTCGCGAATGTCTGGGTTGGGGTTTGAGGAGGCGCAAATTCTTGTTCTAACGCCTTCATCTAAGCCTAGAAAAATGGTGAGAGAAGGTACTGTTTTTTACTCAGTTCATTTTTTTCTAAAAAGACTCCAGCTGTAGAATAGAACACTAGTACTACTTCTTAGAATTAATCCGTGCCGGACGGCACAGGGATGGAATATGGCAGCACGACAGCAGGAGTAGGTGGTAGTAGTAGGTACCTTGGTGTGTGATTCTGCCATAGTCTAGTAATTTTAAATTTCCTAGCATGCTTGGCCAAGCTATCTGCTGGCTGGCTGCCTGGCTCATATTACAGGATCTTTTTTCATCTTTCTCTGAAACAAGAGTAAAACAAGCGGCGGTTTCTACTCTATGAAATTAATTCAAGGTAGAAACATGACGTACCAGCAACAAAAAAAACACTTTAAGGATAATGGTAATACTGGGGGAAAAAAATTATTTTTATCACTAATCATCAAATCTGTTTGGGGATTATCTTATTAGATCAGCCATGGTAATAGTATTACATAGGTTCCTTTATATACAGTTAAGGGAAACCCTAAGTAACTATATGGACCGCACATCCATGGGCCTTAGACCCTATAACACTCCCCCTTGTGCGGTTCAATAACAAAATTTATAAACAGTGCTTCACATACAGTGCTTCGAATGTAGTTCTTCACTAAAACTTTGACAAGAAAAAACCCGGTGGGACAAAACCTTGAAAGATAATGAGTATGACGTTTCGAGTCATGGTAAGCTTCTTTGTTGGAGTTGGTCGTGGTAGGTGACTTCTCTTTTAGCTTCAATTGTATTTCTTCAAATGTAGCTCGCTCGTCGATGACCATTGCGTTTAAGTCAATTGCCTCATTAAAACCTTTCCAGGAAAACCCAAAGGGACAAAGCCTGAACTAAGGAAAAAGAGCGCAATATTAAGAATACTTAGAACAGAGTTCTCGCACATGTTGCCTCGTTAAAACCTTGACAAGGAAAACCCAGTAGGACAAAACCTTGACGAAGGGAAAAGAGTACAACGCGATAAGTCCAGAAGTATGCCTTTGCTCATGCTGAATAACACTCTTGCTTCTCGCTGGAAGTTGTTTCGCTTGACATGCTATCGTGTTCATTTCTTTGATTCCGATGCAGTTTAGTAATATCCATCCAGTCTTCAAGTCTTCAAGTCTTCAACATTCAGCATATACGCCAAGTGTAGTTGTTGTCGTATTCTCTCTAAAAACCTTGTCGAGTAACAAAACCCTGTGGGAAAAACTAATCTCGATCGAAGGGAAAAAGAGTACAACACAGTTTCACATTTCGAATCAAAATATGTCGGCATCATATCATTGGATCCTCCCCCTGATGTCGGCATCTCCCCCTGATTTTGTTTGGGGTATAGTCTCTAGACAGTTTCATTAGTCATGAGCTTTTCGAAAGTGACTATAGGTGATGACTTATAAGTTCACCATGTATCCCCCTGATTATTTTCGTTGACTAAGTGATTATTGTCCCTTCATAATCAACAACTTTTCGATTGCACTTATGGTTTTGCAGTTGTCTCATTAAAAACCTTGTTGAGTAACAAAACCCTGTGGGAAAAAGTAACCTCAGTGAAGGGAAAAAGAGTACAACTTACCAGATGCTCCCTCTGAAGTAGGACAACTTGTTTAGTACAATACATTCATGGGAGTTTGAACAACTTCTTTAGTCCAATATAGGCAGACACTTCCTTTAGTCCTTCGCAGTCAGACAAGTTCTTTAGATCTCTGCAGTTTTGCAATCATGAGAGTCGGACAATTCCGTTAGTCCTATACTTTTCACATGTAATCATGGGAATACAATTTGCAAGTTCATTAGAAAACTCTACTTGCGTCTTCATAGGGATAAGAACAAACCCATGTCAATGGTTCCATTTAGGTATCTAGAGATATTCTTGATACCATTCCAATGACGTTGCGTTGGCGCTGAGCTACATTTAGCTAACAAGTTCACTGAGAACAAGATATTTGGTCGAGTACATTGTGTTAAGTACAATAATGCGCTTATTGACTTAGGTAGGGATATTCGTCTCCCAACACATCTACGTCTCCTTCCTATGAACGGGATGGATCTTTACGTACATCTAAAGTTCGACCAATCATGGGAGTGCTAGCCGGGTGCACTTGTCCATATTTAAATTGCCTGAATATCTTATGGACATATGCTGACTGGTGGAGTAATATTCCACAAGCTCGATGTACTAGTTCAAGCTCTAGACACATCCGAGTTTTCCCAAGATCTTTCATCTCAATCTCGAATTTCAAATAGTTTGCGGTTTCTCTTACTTCCTCAAAAGTACCTACTATGTTCATATCGTCGACATAGACAACTATAATTGAAAATCCGGAACTTGTTTCATTTCAAAACACGCAAGGGAACAATTTATTATTTCCCTTCCCAATCAAATGATCACTTAGACGGGTATACCACATCCGTCCGGATTACTTCAATCCGTAAAGTGAGGGTTTCAACTTAATTGCAAACGCACTCCGTGGTTTAGAGTTACTTGATTTTGGGTAATGGAAGGCCATCTGGCACTTTCATGAATATCTCTGTATCAAGATCCCCATAGAGATATTATGTAACCACTTCCATAAGTTGCATTTCAAATCCTTCTGAAACTACCAAGCTAATCTAATTAGCAGAACATCATGATGTTCGCTACAAGAGAATAAGCGATCCAGGGGTTTGTGAGAAACCTCGCGCCACAAGGTGAGTCTTTATACTTTAAGACTTCATTATTCTTACTACGCTTTGTGACAAATAACCATATATGTCCCACAGGCTTTACACTTGGTCGGTTAGCACTACCGCACCAAATACCTGTATATTTGTCAGAGAACTAAGTTCTTCCTGGATTGCGTAGGCCAAATATGCTCTCTGTTTGAATCTAAACAATATAGAGCATGGTTCGATCTCATCGTGCTCTACTTCCGGAGCAACTGAATTATATCATCCATATGCACGCATGATCCTTCCATTGACTCATGTGCATTCTCATAATCCATTGGGATTTCATTGTTCTCTAGAATCATTTAAAACTTCGGAGCGTCCTCCAGTTTGATTCATGGACATGTTCAGAGAAAATTCTATGAGATGATTTCAGATGATATAAATAGTTAGATTGTGCCTTACTCAACTTTTTCCTTTCTAGGTGAGTATCAATCGAACCTAGTGGTCTCTCCAACTTCCTTTATAGAGCCACGGCCTCAACCATACTTCCACAGAGTATAGTTGCAACACCTTAGTTTATGGTGTGTATCCTTATTTAAGGATATATAACCTTGCAGGCACGCTTGCAGTTGGTATATTTGATCTCGTCACTTTAGCGATACCAGTGTGCATTCTGGATATCGAAAATCGTTTTTCACATCACATTTACATTGCGAAGTGCGGGGATCAATATGAGACAAAGTGGGAAACACACCACGACAATTCATGTCGTTCCCTTAGGAAATACTTTTCCTTACCTCCCCCTAACGACGGGAAGGTTGTCTCATCAAGTGACTATTCGTAAATCTAACGGTAAAGAGATCGCCTGTCAAAGGTTCTTCGTGGCGGATATTTGTTGGGGATTTGTATCCAACATAAATACTTAATTGTCTATGTGGACCCACCTTAGTACGTTGTGGAGGCGTAATTGGCACGTGTACGGCACAACCAAAAATGCGTAAATGTAAATCAGGCTTATATCCAGTTACCAACTGGTACGCAGATTATGGTTGGCTATGAGTGGGTCTAAAGAGAATAAGTCAAGCTGCATGCAATATGGTGTAACCCCAAGCAGTAATAGCAGGTTGGAACGCATAACCAGTGCCTTAGCTATCATCTGTAACCTTTTGATGTTTGCTTCTGCGAGACCAATTCGAGAGTGTATATGGGGTACATAAAGCTCTATGTCAATTCCTTTAGACATACAAAAAATCATCAATTCCTTTAGATGTAGATTCTCCAGCATTATCAAGTCCAATAAACTTGATTATATGATCAGGGTGGTGAGCCCTTAAACATATCACTTGTGCTGGGAGCTTTGCAAAAGCAGCATTTATTGTGGACATCAATGCAAGTGTGACCAACAGGTCGAAGCATCATCCAGAACCATAAAATACTTGAATGGTCCGCATTCTGGATGTAAAAGTCCACAAATATCACCTTGTATCCTTTGTGAAAATGGAATTTTTCTTTGGTATCTTTAGCATAGGATGGTCTCGATTCTGTGTTTGCTAAAGAACAAGCTTTGCATTACGAGTGATGTGCCTTCGATAAGGCCAACGAAGAAAATGAGATAAATGGTATGCTTCAGTTACTTTGGAAAGCAAATTGTTACTCTTCGTCGTAACAATCTTTTGTCTCATTTATTTCTCACTCAAAAGAATGATGTCGGTTGTGAGTTCTTTAAAACACAGATCATCAAATTTCAACGTGGATGCCCTAGTCGATAGTGCCAAAGCTTGTATAAGTCAATGGCCAACAGTTCATCGTTGGAAACAATACGGGATTCAATATTCCTAATAGTGGTGATGTACAATCCACTAGAGTGACTCAATAGTTTCTCTAAGATGCGCATCCTTCCGCATTCATTAGAAGCAACATAAGGTTCCATTTTTCACAGTGAATTTCTAAAAAATAGTCATTTGAATGAATATCTTTAAAACTCACAAGGTATGGTTATCTCTAAATGCTTATAGAGCTTCTTTGAATTTAAACCTTGTGCCGCTGGCAACAAGATTTGAGCAATACTTTGCCCAATTATTACTTTCGATGATCTAATCATCATAATCACAAAAGGAATAAATTCAACAAACAATTGTCAGTTTCTTAGGATAGTGCGGGTGGTTCCACTATTGAATATACATTTGATCTCTCCTTAAGACATTCTTTTAAGTACATCTCGAGGGAATGTCATACAGATGAACAGTTTATCTCAGGTCCTTTTGAGAAGAAAAAAAAAATTGTTCTATTAGAATGACGCCCTTTACATTCTAATACACGCGTTAAACAATAGATTATCATAAACAGAGTATAATTCTATAATACGTAATAGAAAGATAAGTACTTACAAATAATCCGCACTTCTAAAGGAAAGAAGGTTAAAATATGTTTAACTACAGAAAGTATATACTAGAGCCTGGGCGATAACCTAGTATATACTAGAGCCAAGAAAACTAAATGTTTAGGCCCAAGCAAAATCAGGTGTATCCATGATGTGGCAACGTCCTTTATGCCATGGAAGCCTGGAATTGCAGAGCTGACGTCAAGACTAATAATATTTTCTTCCACATACTGAGAATCTTGTTCGAGAGTTTCACAGTACCTTTTGTAGCTCGCAACTACTTTGGAACTAGCCTTGCATTGCTTGAACCAATATAAGGTAGATCACCGTTAAAAAAATGCAACTTCGTCAGCATCCTTTTATTGGCGAGATTCTTACGTATTTTCTCGAAATTAGTGTCAGTACTAGTGTGGCCAGAAGTTACTTCTCTGCGCCAGATACTAGTTTCACCTTTATACCCTTGGTGTCAATTACGTCAGGGGGTGTGGGTTAACCAGGCAAGCATAGAACATGCCCACAGAAGGGACCAGCAAGAGCAGCATTAACCCATAACCGAAGCAGTACCGGGATAAACAGTATACCTGACAGGAACAAAGTCTAGCAACGAAATGAACCTACTGTCCAAACAGATCTAACAACGATAAGTCAGGCCCAACATTCTGGTCTAATCAAACAACTTTAGATCTAAACCTCGCGGTAGAATGTGATGACAGTAATAATGGCGCATGAATGAGTTAATCAAATGGCGTCCAACAAGTGAATGATTTAAATGCCGAGCTTGCATATGGATCATAGCAGAGCTATAATTTAATTAATCATGTGTATCATGTAAAACAAATCAAGCATAAGACATGTATACATGATTTACATGAGATGAAAACATCCATGGCAGACAAATTAGCTTAAGAAAGCTGCTGTACATAAATAACTAGTGAAGGGCTTATGACATACCTTAGTCCGATTGAAAAAAAGAACAAGACGACAGAGATTAAAAAAAAACCGGGATCTGTGAAGGGGGGAAGGCATAGCTTCGTGCAGTTCCATCATAGTTTCCGCGATTTGATGATAACTAAAATCATGCGTCGATGTAAAATTGACGTTGATGCTATTGTTCATTGTTGGTTTAACCACATGTACTTCATCAGCTTTAGCTCTTGTAAAGACATATACTTAGCTGAAAATATTATCAAAATATAAACTCAATTAGATTTCAGATTCATTTTCAAGAACTGAAATTCATGAAACTGCTGTTTTAAATTATATCGAAAAATTCGAAGGAACGAAAAATTAAATTGATTATATGAGTAATAGACAACTTAATATCATGAGTTCAGGTCTGAATTCAATTTCCCGACCGGAATTATAGATCAAGAGATAAATGAAATTTAGGTTTTAAACAGATCATGATTAAAAACAAGATTTCTATGTAAAAGCATAGAAATTAGGCGCCGAAATTAGTTCTGGATTCAATTTAAGATTAAGTATAACTGAATTGAATAATTAGTATAGAAAGAATCAACTTATCTTTTTCATCATCTGTGTTGATATTTTTTTCCGAGTTGTTGCTTGATGATATTCTCCAACATTTCTTGACCAAATAAATTTAGAAGTCTTGTTGTTCATGTTTGTTTTGATTTTTCTCCAACAACTCAATTTTCTTGGTGATTCTTCGTTTGTCCGACGTTTCTTTCATTTCTCCAACTATGTGCACTCTTCAGCATCACCTAGCTTACATGAATTGTTTATGATTAGTAAAAAAAAAAAAATTATCTCCGCGGCTGCTAGGTTAGAGTGTCGATAAAAAAAATGATAATAAAATTTAGGTTTAGCTGGTAGAACTCGTGCAAGATAACGTGTTTGGGGATTATCTTATTAGATCAGCCACGGTAATAGTATTACATAGGTTCCTTTATATACAGTTAAGGGAAAACCCTAAGTAACTATATGGACCGCACATCCATGGGCCTTAGGCCCTATAACAAAATCTATTTAATATGTTTATGTTAATCTGTTTTTATTAAAAATTGATAAATAAATTTGTTCATAATATGATTATTTATATGCATAAATATTGCCAAATACATTATTTTATGTGCCTTGAAAACCCATCACCACCATACTCATCATCATATGTAACCATCTTCAGAGATGGGTGCTTATATGATGCATGCTCATCTACAAATGAACCCAACAAAAGCATATACTTCAAATTCGAATTTCAAATAAATGACAATATGTTCCTCTAGTTATGTATTTTATCTCAACATCAGTTGGTGCAAAATCTGCAATAACAAATTAAACACACTTTTCCAGACTTCAAGCACATCGAGTTTTCTAACCCTAAACTAAAAACGAAAGCGTCCTTAACTCTCTGGTCTTCAACAAGGAAAAGACAAAGAAGAAGAGTGTTACTTTGAGATCCTGTCAAGATTGCCAGTTAAATCCGTATTAAGCTATAAGTATGTTCGCAAATCTTAGTTTCCCCTAATATGCAACCTCGAGCTTTGATAAAATTCACTTCAACAAAACAAAAACAACTCTAATAATGATAGCTACCCACTGTTATCCACATAACTGCCTACAACTCCACTGTCATTGTTGGAAATCGTGCATAAACCCCCCCCTAATTCTCAAACCACAAACTAAAGAAGATTATTAAGTCCAGTGTAGTCGATCTCGGCCATCTCGGTCGAGCTCTCGCAATAATATCGGTCTCGCTTTAAGAGCGAGACGATTCATGCGATTTTGACGAGGCAAGATTTCTGTGAGAATTTGACTTGACTCGTTCGAGATATAGCTGAGACGATACACCGAGACAAGTAAAATCTTAGTACTAGAATTTAATAAAGCAAATAACATGATATCAGGAGTGTATATATAATGGTAGACGATAGGATAATTACAAACAAGTTTCGTCAGAAACTGTATTTGTTAGAGATCAATAAGCTTCGTCAGAATACTTAATGATGGTTAATTGAAACAATCAAGAAGATAACCATAAAAGGTTGAATAATAATGTTTGATATTGATAATAATATGGGATGTCTCTCTAAGCAATAGAGCTAGCCTTTATATAGGCATACAATAACCGACTAAAGGTAAATAAAAGGAAATCAACCTAAACTAGGAAAGCTAAGAAACTTGTTATACAAGAACTACTCGTAAAGAGCAGGATTAAATTAGGAAAGCATAAATCTGACGTGCAGTACAAAAGATGTACTACATCAGTACACCCTTCTTGAATGGAACTCGTCCTCGAGTTCATAGGGTAAAAAACCGTTGACTCTATTAGAAACCTTCATCCGAGTCTTCGGTCTCCAACGTAATGTCTGGCTTCTTGAGAATCATTAAATAACGCCTCAAATGAATATTCTTTCACATCTTCATATTCCTCAAATGTTATCCAAGAATTATTCATGTTGATGTCGTTTGCATCTTCGTTATAGCCTATATTGACAAGTTCCCATGGTATATTACCTCCTACCATTCCTCCCTCTCTTATAAGAACCTTGTTCCCAAGGTCAAACCCCCTCTTGAGATCCTGGGTTAACCTTTGAAAATGCTCAGTTGCGTGATAGACACCAAATAGTGCATATTTTCCCATCATTTTATAGGTGTTCATGTACCAAAATTATGCTATCTTTGCATTCTTAGGCCAGACTTTGTATTTTCTTGTTTTCGAGTGCCTTTGCTTTTATTTGGTTGTTTTTGTGATTTTTGTAGGTTAAATAAAGCTTGTAGAAAGATTGGACAGACAGGAGAAAAAGAGAGACCGGGACCTGGATTCTTAACGGGTGCAAAATGATATTTGCACAAAGAGGGAACTCAAAGAATGAAGAAAAGATGAACCGTAACAGGTGCAAAATGATTTTGGCACAAAGAAATAAGAGGTCCAAAATGAGATATGGGGTCCAAACTAAAGGCTGTGGTCCAAATCAAAAGGAGGCCCAAATCTCCACGGTACCATCCCTGCACAAAACAAATATGTGGTCAGAATCAAAGACGCGGTCCAAAAATTGAAAGATATGGTCCAAATGGAGGAAGAGGTCCAAGCCGAAAGCAAGGCCCAAAAAGTCACCATCCAGCACACGAAAACGAAAAAGGAAATTTATTTTTTCTGGTCAAAGTGCAGACATCCATCCCGTCACGCCATCGACCTCGCCCTATCTCCCTCACGGCCCCACCACACCAACCCAACCATTCTTCTTCCCCACACACCACCGACCCTCTCTTTCTCCAACACGTGCCCCGCGCCACCGACCATTTCATCAATTCAAAGAATCATCCAGCAGCCACATGTCCTCCATCAAATTTTCATCACGATCCAGCGGCTGCAAGACATCCACATACCTTTCACACCCATCTTTGTTGCACTGCCCAACACCGAAATGCTCCCTTTGGCCTCTTTTCTCAACAGGAGAACTCGATCCCCATCTTCCTTTTTCCTTTCTTCTTCCCCGTCTCCCCGCTGCAATTCCCTTTCCCTCCACTGCCATTAACACTCTCAACCCACGCCTGGAAATCAAGTGCATGCGTATGGACGATCTTATCGAAACCCACAGTGATTCAAGCACCTAGCTCCAATTTGTTCTCGATTCACAAGTCACAATTCCGTGGTGAGAAAGCTGCCAGCAAATTTTAGGGTTTAGCAATTGGGGGTAATTTTTGTGTATAAAAGGAGACGAGATTGTAAGGTAAAATCATCCTGGGTTTTATGCCTGGTTTCATGCCCAGTTGTAGATGTCTGGTGCTATATGCCCGGTTCTCTGGTGCATCAAGCTTGGTAGTTTAGATTTTAATTTCAGTAATTTTTTCACTATGTTTTAATTTCAAAGCTAGGGTTTAGATGAAACCATTAATCTATTTCTAGAAATTCAGACTCTTGATTTTGTTCTAGTTGTATTTAAATGTTTATGGATTAGTTTAATTCTTTGCTTCAATGTTTTGCTTTCACCTTGTATGCTGCAATTGCTGTTGTTACATCCTTGGTAGTTTGATTTACCCTATGTTGTTGCATCTCAACTCATGCTTAATAGATTGTATTGGTCTGTGACTAGTTGTGCTGTAATGAGACAATTAGTGCTAGGGAGCAATATTAATCGAAGTCTTTGCTCTTTGACTGGTTGTGCTGTAATGAGACAGCCAGTGCTTTGGGTTATTGCTTTAGTTGATATTATACTATCCAATATGAGATCCCATTGATGATGCGGAAGACTTGTATCTCCCCCGCTGATTCATTTTATGGGAACAGAACAATTTCACTAGCTAAATATCTGGTGTAGTTTAGGGGTGGATTCAACTGCCCTAGTGTCCTTTTTATTGTTTTCAATTTTGTTACCATCTATCTCGTCGTATCGACAAAACCCATGTTCTCAAATTAGTACCAGTAGACCTAGAAGTTTAGTTTCACCAACGTAACTCCCTGTGGATCGACCCGTATTTGCTGCTGTCCTTCATTGTAGACACCGTGCGCTTGCGGTCATATTTTATAGTAGGTTTACACCCCTACCATTGCGCATAGAATAAATTCCACAAAACAAGTAACCTATTGTAGCACTAAATTGTGTATGCTAAAACAATAGTATGTTAAGGTAAGAAGGAATGCTCCAAGAATTTCCATTTTATGTCTTCCCTGATCAAAGATAAAAGCCATGTCATTAGTCTTCCAAGTCGTGTGGTAGTCAATCTTTCTTCTAATAATAACTTGAGCTTCATTGTGTACTTGGACAAATTTTACGGAATCAAGTACGCCTGCACTACTTCGGATAATCTCAATACCTTTGCCAGGGTCAAACAATCTTCGAGTAAATTTTTTTGCCATACAGTGACCAGATCTTTGAACAACCACAACTATAACTTCACATTTGTAAACAACTGCTATATAGTTCTCAAAACCATGCTCAATTGTAGTAATTGTGTATTTTGCGCATAGCATAGCACAAACATTCACATCATAAACATTATTACCCTCCAAATTTTCAGTGAGCTTAAATTTCCACTTTAAATAATCTCCCAACATGTAGATGTAAGTGAGATATAACGTGAAACTAATCATGATAAGGGAGTAAAAATAAATACCAACCAGGTTGTTGTGAACATACCAGATGATTTTTAACTCCTTCACCAAACCAGATGTCTCGCACATGAAAGTAAGTTGCCAATTTTCTTTGAGTTCAACTCCGAAACTAATAAAGGTTGCAGTATTAAAATAATTCTGCTTTCCAGGTGTTTTAGCGTAAAAACAATATTAAAACGGTAAATGAATAGAGTAATGGTGTGTGTGTGTGTGTGAGAGAGATGTTTGATGTGGGTACGAAAGGTCAAGTTCGAACACTGCTAGCCTAAATCAGGCACACTGACCGTTCCAGCAGTGCTTCAGTCACAGGAGAAGGATTAGGGTTGGTTTAAGGGAGGGAAACGAAGGAAGAGAAGTTGATCAAGTGTAATTAATGGTGGTTGAATTACAGTTTTATGGTGTTGATCGAACTCTATATAGTTTCTGCTATTTACTTTAGGAAGAAGGCTATTTCTCTGAGAGAGTTACCGAGAGAAATTGTTGTGTTGAAAGTGAGAATAGAGGTAGCTATTTATAGAGGCGAAGTTACACTTGATCCGCAATTAACGTAAAGGATTAGGCTATCTGGAGTATGCGGGGATATCGTCATTCTGTTGAGCTGAGAAAGACCAGGAATTCCACCAACTTTCCTTGATAATAGCCACGTTTCCTAATACTAATTCTTCTTTCCTTTGCCGTAGACCGCCAAACCAAAACCCTAATTTGTATCCCCCCATGCGACTTAATTGTCTTTCGTGTAGTTGTCAAGTTGACTAAGATGTTAGAATGGTGCTCATCTGGATGAGACTTGAGGAGAAGAAGAGACGACCAAGCCTTAGTAGTTGACTGTGACTTGACAAGTCGTACCCTTGACTAGCTATTCTCACGGAAGAGATAAGTTGAAACTAGTCTTGATAAGATATGCTTTGTTGATATGTATTTGGATAAACCATGTAGAGCGGTTATCGAGGAAGACTTTAGCTAGATTTTGTCGAAGGATTAGTCTTCTCCGGCTGTAAATCTTGTGGATACGCGTATATAGGGATATTACTGTTAGTTCTAGCAAACCCTAGAAGTATGTCATGTTTGCGGACTTGTTGATGAAGATAAGCTCATTTATCCAGTATGTTATTCACGTGTGGCCAACAAGTGAATACAGTCTGCCAACAAGCGGTCAGGACTATAGTGGGGGATCAGTGCCACTAATGACTAGGGCTTATAGCAGAGCAACAACCAACCAAAAAGCGGTTAGGGCTCTAAGGAAGCAACAACTAGTCAGTGAGTTATCTGCCAACAAGCGGTCAGGACTCACAATAAGCGACCAGGGCTTGAGGAGAGCACAACTAGTCATGCGACCAGGGCTCGAGGAGAGCACAGCTAGTCATGCGACCACGGATCAAGGAGAGCACAGCTGGTCATGGATGCGACTAGGGCTCGCGGAGAGCTCAGCTAGTCATGAGTGTGACTAGGGCTCGAGGAGAGCTCAGCTAGTCATGGTTGCGACTAGGGCTCGAAGAGATATCACCTAGTCATGAGTACCACTAGGGCTCGAGGAGATCTCAGCTAGTCATGAGTGCGACTAGGGCTCGAGGAGAGCTCAGCTAGTCATGGTAGAGAATTGGTGAAGTTGAGTCCATTTTGGTGAAGGTGTACACGTCTTTGGAGACGAGCTCGTCTCCGGAGGTGGGCACATCTCGGGAGATGAAGGCGTCTTCGGAGGCAGACACGTCTCAGGAGGTTAAGGCATCTCCGGAGAACGACGGACCAGTCTTTGTGGTGGGCGCGTCACGGGAGGTGGATGTGCATTGGGAGGCGAACGTGTCTTTGGAGGAGGGCGCGTCTCTAGAGGCGAAGACGTCTCAGGAGGCGAAGGAGTCTCTGGAGTCGAGCACGTCTTGGGAGACGAAGACGTCTCAGGAGGTGAGCCCGTCTCTGGAGGCGAAGACGTCTCAGGAGGTGAGCACGTCTCGGGAGACGAAGGTGTTTCTGGATGCGAAGGAGGCGTCTTGGAATGAATGAACCTCGAGAGCACGACCATGTTTAAGAATCTGCAAGTCTTGAGGGTGTTGCCATGTCTTTGGTGGAACCCTAGAGCCTGATTTATGCTTGAACCCCTTAATGAGACCTATTGATATCTTCCCCAAATGACTCGTGTAGCTAGCACATGGGACTCATATTTATATGTGTTCAAAACCCACCCTCTACACCAGGATATGCAGTACTATTATTGTTCGGCAATCGAGCTTGTCTTTGATAAGTAGGATTTGAACCACATAACACACGACTTTCAACCTTCATAGCCTGTTGAACAGCTTCATCCATCTTGTAGACGAATTGAGTCATCCCCCGTGGGATAAATATGTTCAAACCATCAGTGTAACGTGCAACTAATTTCTCTCTTCTAATCTTCAAGTTCTTCTCAAATATGCTTTCAAAACCTTCGATAGCAATATATCCCATGGTTCCTACAAGATTCCTTTATAACGCCATTTGTTTCGAAACAAAAAAACCAAATTCTGACTGCCAGAAAAATATTGAACATAGCCAAAAATATAGAATGTGAGCAAATCAGAAGTTGTATCTTGTTGGATAGTCTTGTCTCAACCAACATCAATATCTTTCCATGATGGATGAGCGTAATCAATACCTTCCAGAAGCTTGTTAATACTATCTGTTTTATCATTTGAATAAATATCGAAAACAGATTCACAAACAACCAAAATTGCACGAGAAAGAAAAAACAAACCAACGTATATGGTCCATGCAATCATTAGATGAAGGCCCATAACACCTCTAATAACTGTACCAAACTGCCAATCAACTATTCCATTAGCATTAGCCCATGCAAGATTCTCATCAGTAGTGCAACATTGAGAAAATCTTCCTGTGTTTGGGTCAGTAATACCAACAAAACTATATATACCGAATAAAAATAATACTGCCATAGCTCTGTCGGTAATACTTTTTGTGTGTGACATTCCCATAAACAGCATGTCATCGCCAAGAAATCTAGCATCAATAACAAACAAATCTTCCATTGAAACTAGAAATCCAAATCTGATGTATACCCAAAACTAAGAACCAATCGACAAAATGTTGTCTCACCAGAATTCAATGATACTGCTGCACACTTTCCACGATCATATATAGAACGAATAC
>JAJJMA010106289.1:0-11691 GCA_023529015.1 Papaver nudicaule | reverse complement strand
ATCTCCTACATCGAAGTAAGCCCCGAAGTTGCACCTCAAGAAGCTACGAGCCATTTATAAAAAATAGCCTACCAATCGGAAAGAGTAAACAACAAAGCAAAAAACAACATCAACGAAGAGCAGAATAGCATCAAGAACAAAAAAATGTACAAATTTGATATTCAGAATACCAAAGCAGCAACAAGAAATCAAAAAGGTGGAAGAGGGAACATACTCCCTACTTTACATCTCAAAACAATCGTTCTACACAGTATCATCAGAATTACAAAGTACCTTGGGGATTACTTTGAAGCGGAACCAAAGACTCGCTGCCACCCTTCATAAACGAAGGAGAAACCTGGGGAGCCCTATTGGCATCAAACTCGTCCATTGGACCTCGAGCCTCGACATTAATCCAAGAACCTTTACCAGAGGCATCGACGAAACCTTCTCCCTTCGGCCTATCTCCAGAAAGTTCGTTACTTTTCTTTAGTTCCTCGTCACCTCCTCTACTGCCTTCTTTTGGTTCTTCGCTGGCAATACTATCAGCCGTGTCTGATTTCTCGAAATCTAAACCACTACTCCCTTTCTGCTTCAAATCAATGGATTCATCGCCCTCAATCCCAGCCCTGTCATCAGTATCGCCATCCACTTCTTCGAAACCCTCTGCAAGCCTTGCTGCTCGCAATTCAGCCACTACTAATTCAACGTCCCCGGATGAAACAAGATCTTTATCAGACTCTAGTAAGGCGTCGGGATCCTCCAGGCCATCATGATAATAAGGTGGTCGCATGCCTAAATTCCTTAACAAATACCGACCATGTTTACGACTAAACAAAGCAATACGTACAGACTCTCCCCGGATATGGTCATTAAGCTTCAAAACCTCTTCACCTAAATCAGAAATCTTGATATCCTTTTCCTCGCACAAACCGCGAGACAGACGCAATTCCACTTCAAGCTTCGAAGCTCGCTCTCTTTGGATGTCAATATCTCGAGAATAACCATCTCGCTCGGTCGTGACAGTCTCAAGACGTTCATTCAAACCCTTCACATTCCCCGTAAGACCACTATTCTCTTGCCGTAAAAGCTGATTGTCCTTGTCAAGACGAGAAATCTCAAGACCATGGGAACGAATGAGATCTAGCAAGTATCTTCCATGATGTTTTTGCTGAAAAAGAAACAAGTACAAAATCAAAAACAGCAAGAAAAAAAATGCATAAGGCAAACAGTCAAGAAATAAACTCACAGCTTCAATAAATGATTGATGATGAGCAGCTGCCGAGGCAAAAGAACTCCTATCCCAGGAGCCAGAAAAAACTCGGGCAAGAAACTCGGACACCGAAGGATCTAAAGGATGACTTTGAGGATCCCTCGCATGCGCAATCAGATGATGGGCCAAATCCTCGGCACAAGGGCTAGGAAGAGAATCCTGTTCTAAGAAATTTCTGGCCTCGGGATCGGAGCACGGCTGCTGAACAAAGCTATTAGGAACCGAAGGAGTACCTGCGGTAAGACACCGGTAAAACCAAGGAAGAGCCAATAAAAAGGTCATTGGATCCATATTCATTAAAGTTCATAATGGGTTGACCAGGATTGGAGGAATCACCAATAGAAAAAGAAGACGAGGAAGGTCCCTGCGAAGATACAATGATTCGGAAAGATGGCATACCAACCGGTTCACGGCGAAAACCTTTTACCTTTCTTAATCTCTTAAAAACGGGTGTTTCATCTTCGGTCTCCTCATCATCCACCTCCTCCGCTTGCACAGTAGACGGATTCGCTAAGCCTTCGCTAGCAGTTTCTCCGTTGATAACGTGGCAGGGATAGTAGCCTTCACGCCTTTCTTTTTTGAAACAACAGTAGTACCTTTTCTCCGATTTGGGTCACACAAGGAAAACTTCGCAGCTTCATCATCGACGGTCAGCACATCGTTCTGCTGAAAAGCAGTCAATTTGTCTGGGTCTAAACAGAGGCAGATATCCATACCTACCGCATAGCTGAGGAAGGAAGTGTTTATCACCTGACCAATTCCCCCCTTCCTAGCAGGTGCCGACCTCGAAGATCTTTTTCTCTTCTTCGGATCAACGCTTCGGACTGAAGCTCTTTGGCTTTTCAACTTCTCTTGCTCCGCTTTCTGAAAAACAAGAAAACATGTGGATAAAAATAATCCAAAAGGGAAAAATAATCAAAGAAAATTTGACCTCATCTTACCCTCAGTTTGCCCTGAGCAATCTTTTCTTGGGACTTCTCACGCTCCACTTCGGAGAAGTAAATTCAATAGAAATCAACAACAGGGAAATTATGCCCATCCTCAAATTTCGTACGCTCGACTCTTCCCTCTTTGTCTTCATATCCATAGAGGACGGGACCTTCGATGAGCACAGGCTTCGAAAACCACACCTCGTCGCTAGAATGACGAAGAAGCGTGTTCGTTTTGGACCCAGAAAGGTCTACGTCACCCAAAAAATGAGAAGAATCGGCCATTTTACCTAAGCTCACACTCCAGGGAGCCTTCTCTTTAAGCAAAGTTTTCTCCACTTTGTAGTACTTGAAGAAATTATCGGCGGTCCAAAAATACGAAGAACGTTTAAGCTTCTCGGGAAGTTCCTCGTAATAATACGACCTGCCCTCCGAACGAGCAACCCATTCACTGATAACCCGAATAGAGTTTACGTTTAATTGCATCACACCGCAGGGAGGGTTGATTTTGGAATAAATCTCGTAAAAAAGAGGATTGGACGGATTATATAAGGGGATAGGAAGACACACGCCGAGTTGTTCGCCTGAAACGATCAACCGTCTACTACTGCACTTTTGAGTAGAAAGCAGCTCAGGGGATAGAATCCCCTTACCTAAACTTTGATAAGGAAAAAGAGACTGATTAAACTCGTAAATTCGTGCCCTCTCTTCCCAACCGATTTTCTGAGGATCCACCATTTTGTGAGGCAACACCTTGACGGAAGAAACACTTGCAGAAGCCTGAAGCAGAAGAAAGGTTAAAAAGAATAGCAAATAAATTCCAAACCAAACAACGGGGACCAAAACTTCGAAAGCTTACCATGATCAAGGAAAGAATACAGTAAAAAGAGATTCAAGCGCCTCGGAAAGCGATAAAGGAAGAAAATGAAGGAAAAGGAAGAAGAAGAAGCGAGAGAAAACAAATTTAAATAGGAAAGGACGGAACCGCTGCAGTAGGTAGCCGGTAAAAGAAAGGCGAAGGTTTCGAAAAGTACACGAGGTTACGTGTGTCAGTTAGAGAAACCGAAAAGGGGACACGTGTCGAAGAAGGCGAAACACCAAGGGTTTTGTTCTCCAAACCTCCTCGATCTTTAGACAAGAAAAGAGGCAAACTGTGGAGGGTAAAACCCCTCGGGACACGTGTCGCAAATCCAACCATTCCAGAGGAACCAACAGTGAAGCCTCGGACCAAACCGAATAGGAATGGGACCAAACACGACGAGCGAAGACTCGGAAGAAAGGGATTCGGACCGCATCGAGGAACCGAAGCTCATAAGCCAACCTCGGAGTACCACCGAAGGAACCGCCTTACTCGACAAGGACTGACACCACCACGATTGAATCTCTTGTCATATTAGCTGTAAACCACCCAAGCTCGGCCTATATAAGGCGAGCTTGGAAAACTTTGTAAGGGTTGGATTCTTTTGGGTAGAACTTAAGCGGCAAGAGTGGGATTAGGTCTGTATCTCCTCTGGCTCCTTAAGGTTATAATCCATGTAGATACAACATTGAAATACATACAAATCTTTATACATTTAGCCATTGCTTATTGTCTTTTGTATATCTTCGGCATTGTTCTTAATATCTTCATACCACCGAATCATGTTAAGTAACTGTATGTATGAGTAGATCTGAGGGCTGTAGTACTTCATGTACCTATGCAGATTTTATACTCGTACAAATATATTTGGTGATCATGCACTACATTGTTCCTGTGATGTTGGTCTTACATACCGACATAACCTTGTCCGAGATACAATTGCAGATATGTGCTACAGAGCAGGTGTCTAAGCTAGAAAGGAAGTATCCTTAGGTTTCTCGTCTCATGATGGTAGCGCGTTGCGCCCGGCGGATATCCTCGTTTATAACTGGGAAAATGGTCAAGATGTATGCTTTGATGTCACATGTCTCACCTTTCACAGGTGGAGGGGTACATACTTTCACTCCAGGCATTGATATTTCTAATCCTGTGACCTGAAAGCACAACAAGTATTTGGAAAAGTGTAAAAGCCATGCTTACGGGTTTGGTGTTTTAGTTTTCACTACACTGGGAGAACTGGGAGAAGAACTATAGACTTCTTGAAAAGATTGAGGAACTGCATTGCTAGTCATGATTTGAATACAAAAGTGGGAAGTTTTTAATTTCATAGACTTGGGCTTGTAATTCAAAAGGCGATCTTGGGTTGGGTATGGAAAGACCCGGGCTTGTTTCCCCGTCAAATCTTTGTCTGACTCCTTTGATTTTAATTAAATAATAAATTCATACCCTCTGAGGTATTTCAATCACAAAAATAATTTTCTACTAAAATTTCTAGCAATTACAAATATAGATAGGATCATTGACATAGTCATCAGTTATCAAGGTGAACACCCCTTATACAATTACCTTAATCTCAATTATGCGTCTGACATTGGTGAGTTTATCCATCAACATCAAGGATTTGTTATAATTGATATTCAGATGGAAAATGGACTTCCATGTGTCAAAGTCCTTCATAGGCATAATGATCAGCCTTTTAGGCCTCATGCAAAAAGAAGTTCTTTGAGAATTGAACACCTACCTGACCACACTCCAAATTTTGCTGCTCCACCTCCGATAGCAAAAGTTAGAAAGGTGTATACTTTGGAGGAATTGATGGGAAGATCTCAGAACTTATCTCCCAGAGCACCGTGTCCGGAGGTTGAAGTTCCTACTCTTCGTGTCAGAAAAGGTCATCCGCAAGATCTTCAGCAGCAGCATCAGTGGTTCTTACCTTCTCAAGCTCTGGAACCATTGGAGGATATCCCAGCTTTTGATTGGAATCCTCATACTCCGGTGACTCATAGCTTTCCAATCCTCAACCCAAACAACGACTCCGGTGACATTAGTGAATCTGTTAAGCATTTATCACCTGGTTGGCAAATCACTGTTGATGAAATTGATGTAGTTGATACTCTGGTGCATAAGTTGGCTCAGGAAGTTCACATCCCCATTCCTTACCCCCCAACTCAAGAATGAGTACTTGGAAAGTGTCTTTTTGTTTTGGTTTTTTGGTGGCAGATACTTATGGCTTACCTCTTTGCTACTTAACAGGGGCGTGCAAGGACCGTCGTCTTCTTCATGTTTCTTTTGTGTGTTGTACTTAGGACTTCCTTTAAGTCTGTTTCTTGCTTCATTAGCTTGTACTTAGTTGTTTTTTGTGCTTTCGGTTGTGTCCTGGTTCTGCTTGAACAATATCTTAGGCATAGAAGAAATTATTGTAACCTTATATTGAAGATGATTCCAAGCCATCTAGATCAGAAGGGTTTCTTTTTATGGGCTACTCCTTTGTGGTACAAAGGAGAATGGAGGCGACACCGGAAGGTATCCATTTATCAACTCTCAGGCCATTCTTGTAAATGGTCACCTGGCAACACTATTTCAGTGGTTGCAATACAGCTTGGATGGAGGAATGCGTATGCTTGGTTCGCTTCAAGGTTTTGCTGCAGGAATTTCTTCGTTTCAGCTATGCTTTTGACACTAACCTTTCATAGGATTGATCATCTTTTAATGCACTGGATCACACTTGATCTATGCTACATGTACACTCACATGTATAATTTCCTATGAATAATGAAAGCTTCTTTAGCTTCAAAAAAAAAAAAGAAGACATAGTCATCAGTTTCATGGAAACAAACCAAACCCCTGTGAGACCCAACCATGGGATTATATTTATAAGTGCTTATAGATTCCTCAGTGGCGCAGGTACCGTTTCTAGTGGCGCAAATAAAACTTAATCGACTTTGATCATTCGATTATCATATGGTACCGGCCCTGATAATTTTTATATCCGCCTTTATATCAATAAACCAAGACATGCACAATGACAATAATGTTTTTTTTTTTTTTGTCCGACATTACAATAACTTTTATGCAACAATAAAGCTCGACAGTTAATCTTAGTAACAATCGATCTGGGGAATGCCGGAAGGTTTCGTGAAGAAAATCATATTCCATACACTTAAATAAAAAATAACCAGTACCAATTGTAATCTGTTGCCAGCGATGACAACCCTTTGAACATAATTTCATAAGGCCATGTCGCAAATAACAATCCAAAAGTTTCAACTGAACTAGTTAATAGAATGGTAGTGTACTTATTACATACTGAATGATCAATGTAGTTTCTGCCAAAATAAAAGAATTATCACGTACCGAGTGGAGTAAGTCAGCTATTCCCAGTTAGCTACCATCGCCAGATATCTACCGGCAGGCTCTAGTGCGGTTAATGAAACATCGCTAAAACTTTTCATATACGGAATTGCTTGAATATCTTGGCATCTCTCATAAACAAATTTTTCTAAAATTCCAGTTTTGTTGTCATAATGACAAAGGGTACTGTCATTTTTATGCCACAACAAAATTCGACTTTCTTCTGTAAGGGCTAATGGATGATGGCCTGGAGCGTAGAAGCGGTCTGATCCTATAGTAAATTCTTCTGTCCAATCTTTGCGACCATTACTGTTTTCAGTTTCCTTGAATGACCATACAGTTGTTTTTCCACATGAAATTCTCTGAAGAACAATAGATAAGTTCCCTCTTAACAGCATTAACTGGGGTTTTTTGTCGGGCCATTTCGTTTGGAAACAAGGTGATGACGGAAGGGACCGGAACTCCTCATCTGCTAAATCAAAGGCTACAATCTTTGATTCCTCGTCTAACCAATGAAGAGCTCCATCGCAAAGAATTCCGTTTCCTTCACTCAGTGATCGATAGAGAATTTCTTTGTTTCTCCATCCATTCTTGTCACCAAGAGTGTATACCTGGACTCGACCTCCGCAAAATTTTGTGTGGTTGTAGTGAATTCTGACAACCTTGTACTCATTAGTTGCATAAAGATAACCAAACCCACTCACGAGAAGGTCATAATAATTTGAATCTTTACCTAAATGTAATCGTGGAAGAAATATGGTTTCTTTGGTGAAAGGATTACAAATATAGGTAGGATCATCGACATTGTCATGAGTTTCATAAAAGCAAACCAAACCTCTACAGGAGCCGACCATGGGACGAAAATTGCTAGCAATAACTTCCCTGTAGTTGATATAAGGGCAACCAATTAGTGGTGTAAGTGCATTGAATGAGAGTTGTTCATTGATTTTGTTGCTTTTATTCTTCTCATCATATTCTCCATAGTAAAGTTGCATCTTATGATCATACTTGTGTCTAACTGCAAAAAGAAGACGTATCTTTTGGTCGCGCTTGATATGACGCAAGAGATTTCTCCAGGTTTTGCATACTTCCTTGCACCTTAGCACATCTTCAAAAGGAAACCGAGAAAGTATATCTAGAATGATTTCATGAGGAAGATGATGCAGCTGCATCATTGTTCTCTGCGTGTACCGAATTCCCAACCCTAGTTTCGTAAACCCTAAAGTCTCTAACCTTTCTTTCGATTCGAATATAGGCCACCAAAGTTTTCCTGGCAAGCTTACACCAGAACGGTCCAGCCCAAAAAGTAAAGACCGCCACACTTCTATGTTAAAGTTAAAGTCAACTCCAACCTTGGCCAAACTGCAAGTACATCCATATAGATCGACGATATACAAAGTTAAATATTTCGAATCATATAGAGCCCTTCAAAGCATTATCCACTACCATGGAGTCGCATTCCTACCAGATACGTCTAAAATTACACGCTCGAGCTTAATACTTGGGCCTTTGCTACACTTTAAATAATATAAGCAGAATTGCTAGGTCAGCCAATTTTCTACCCTTGAAACCTTTAACTAAAACCACCCAACTCGGATAGTAGACGCGTGACCAGCCTTACAGCCTGCGTGATGGCTATTTTTGAACGGCGTTTGATTTCTCCACCACCAGATCAGCCAGAAAGAGGGACTCAACACCAATTGAAAGTGATAAGCACAAAATTCATGCACTTTAGCTCAGTTCATTTAAAACCAACGTCTTGTTATTCTTCTCGTTCTAGAGGGGAAGCATTCTCATTTGTAGTTGCATATTCTGGATTTTTTTGCTTTGCTTTTCTACTTCCACGAAGCTTCCACAGGCAAATATAATAAACCCATGTATATATCTTACCCCATACCGATCAATAATTCTCCGTCGAGGTGTCACAGAAATTCATATCCGGTGGGTTGCCCCTAGCAAATAATTGGTACTGGCTTAGTATTAGGTTTCCCTTAGGAAATAGTAATGATGCTATAGTTCTTGAATGTATGTTTGTTTTTTGAATGTTTGTTAATGTAGGATCACTTGAGTATTAATGTTGAGAAATATTCAAAGACAGTTCCAGGCAAACATGTAATCTTCTTACAAGCTTGTTGTCATTTGCAAGAATTCGATGAATGTTTTTTATTAAAACTGAATGGATTGGAACTTGCTTTTGATTGTAGATAAATGTTTATCACCATTTTGTCAACTTATGCTTGGTTTATAAAGATTCCAAGTTAATGCCATGGTTAGCATTCTGAAGATGAAAGGAAGCTTAGTTACTGTTTCGAACATAGACCTGAAGTACAATTCTGACAAAACATTCTGACATTCTGTAATGTTGGTTGAGAAATATTATTGTTTTGTAATTCTCGTGAGTAAGCGAAGTTTAGGCAAACGCTTAATAATCAAATTGGGTAAAGGTCCTTGAATTATAGAATGGAGAGTATCTTGAATGCTTTTATCTTTACAGCTTTGTAGCTATAGATGTAACAGTGTAGGGAATTTCAGCATCTTCCATATGTTTTCTGCTAATTGTACCTTCTTTATCATTTGTCTTCAATTGGCGCTCTTATATGTGACTACGAAGTTTGAACTTCCAAACTCCTACAATGTCATGATTGAAATATATTTAACAAAAGAGAGGTCAACATTCCAAAGGGACGCCAAATGACGATCTATGGTTGAAAACTTAACAAAATATTGTATTATCAATTTATCATAGGAGGGCTGTGTTGAAAACTAACTTTCAGAAGAACATTGTTCATAAAGATCTGAAACAAATATTACGGAAAAAGTCATTATTAATGTCTTCAGTAAAACATTATGAATAATATGTCCAGAAATCAACAAAAATAGCACATTTTCAAAGTTCTTTCAAAAATATACCTTCTAAAATTTAATACATAAAACTACACTTTGATGATTATTATAGACCTGGACCCCTATTATTTTTACAGAAATGCCATCAGGGTCTAGACTATGGATTCAAAGGTGTAGACTATAGGGTTGATGGTGCAGACCTTGGTATTGAGGTGTAGACCATTCTGATCCTACATAGCGCTGAATATGCACGGTCTAGACTCTAATATTGGCGGTCTAGACCATTCTAAATCTACATAGCGCCTATGTGGCGACCCTTAATTTAGGGTCTATACCTTGAGAAGTAAAGGTCTACACTTTTGAAATTCCAAAAATAGCATTTTTTATAAAGTCTAGACTATGATAAACACAAGGTCTACACTTTGGCAATTCCAAAAATAAACTTTTCGTAAGCTCTAGTCTTCAGATACAAAGGTGTAGACCTTAATCATCATGGTAAATCTTGGTTGACCACAAAAATTTGTACTTAGGGTGTAGACTTTGAGGGCTAAAATCGGTAGACATGGGTATTTCTTTGTATTTATTTTTAGAAGGTATATTTTTGGAAGACACACCCAAATTTTGGGTATTTTTGTGCAATTCGGCGATGAATGTCCACACGTTTATAACTGAACTGGGTGTCCATAAACAAAATAGAGGTAAAACATTCCAACGTGATGGCAAAGTTGATTTTTTTTTTTTTGATCAGTCGGCAAAGATGATCTATAGTCATCATAAAATACGCCCTCCTCTTATTTTTCTTGTGGCTTGTTCTGTGAGTAGGCTTATGCCCTCCTCTTGTTGCGCCTAGGCGCTGCTTCTCTTGTACATCTTTTTTGTTTTGCACCCGAAGCGGTTGGCCTCCTCAAGAGAGTGCAAAAAGTTATGCATAGCAATGTCATGACCCCAGGTTCGAGAGAGTTTGTATTTCAGAGGATAGGATTTTCTATTCAAAAAGGGCTTGCGGCGCAACTTGTTGCTCGCTTGCCTACTAAAACGATGTAAAAACTTTTAAGTTTCTCATATATTAAGTTTAATCTATAGTCATCATAAAATATGGTATTAAGATCAGAGGAGGGCTGTTGATCTTAATTGCATCATAACTGAAAACTAACTCTCACTAAAATATCATTCATAAAGATCTGAAACAGTATTATGGCAACTTGCTAAACTATGTCAAGTTCTGAAAGAACAAAAAAAAAAAACAATGTCAGGGTTCTTCGAACAACTAGTTCATCATATACAACAAGATGCTGCTAAATGTTAAACGATTACAAGTAGTTTATAATAAGAAAATTTAATCGAGATAGTAGACAATCGATATGATAATAATTTAATTACGACATGTTCTAAAACAAATTAAACTCTTAAAGATGCGAATAGTAAAGATCAGTTAATAATTACACATTTCCTAAAAACATTTAAAATATAGAGAATCATAAATTTCTAATATCTTACTAAGCAATTGATGTCTTCCACATTATCTATAGGTTTGATAGATAGTCTAAAGTTGATTTACTACCTTTGTCGATACCAAACCCACAGGGACAGTCAAAGTGAACGTGGTTCTTATTATACGGTACATCTATAGTTGTCTCTCCGCCTGTGACGTCTGTGATTCTGAAAAGGGACTCCTCTACACTCTTGATACGGTATAATACCTTAGAGCATCTCAAATAGTGGGTGGATGTCTTAATTTTTGTTGCCATCTAAGATCTAAGACCCAATATTTTTAAAAATAAATCTCCAATAATAGGGTCCTTATGTTTAGGAGTGGTGACATGTACTAGAAAAGAAGTTAGAGAAAGTCCCTCAATTTTATTTTATTTCCTTTAATAGTTAATTTAAATTAAATTAAACAGTTAAAATTTTATCTTTACAAGATTTCTTAAGAGTTGAAACACCACTGTTGGAGATAGTTTACTAGGTTTAAGGTTAATATACATAAACTCTTCAAATTAAAGATCTAAATAAGACCTCCACATAAGAAAATATCCACCCACTGTTGGAGGTGCTTTTACAACCACAACTGACATACCAATTCTGCGGTCAAAAACATAAACGGGTATCAAATACTACTTGAATCTGAAAATGAAAAATAAACCAGATTATTCTGAACAAAACATTTACCTCTATGATTCCCTGACAATCTTCCTTGATAACTTTTCGTGGTGGAGAAGAATTAAATTGCATCTCCGTATCTTCGGAAATCTGTGGATAGGGGCGCTTGGGAGTAGATATATTGGTAGAGGGTGATGGTGAAATGGAAATCAAGGCCATTTTCTTTCGGATTAAAGAACTGGTGTCTGATAGCGCTTCTGGCATGATTTCAGAAGGAGGACGATCGACAATGGCTTCGAGATGTAAATGTTGTAGCAATCAATACCAGTCCTGTTTAGCTCTAGACACACACAAGC
>JAJJMA010106286.1:0-10155 GCA_023529015.1 Papaver nudicaule | reverse complement strand
TCAAACCCAAACCGTAAACCATAAGTTTAGGCATAATTTTTTTGCCAAGTTAATTTTACGCCTTCGTATACCAGGGCGTAAAACATTGGTTCTTTTTTAGTTTGGAATGTGCTCACAAATATCTACACCGTAAACATCAAAACCAAGCCGTAAATATCGGTTTAGGGCGTAAAAACAAGAAACTAGGCGTAAAGTTTTTTTACGCCTTGGTTTGAATCCCTGAACCAAGGCGTAATTTCCTACTGTGACTTTTTATTTTGTAAACCAGTTTTTACGCCTTGGTGAACTGGGGCGTAATTTACTCAACCAAGGCGTAAACTGTATAATTTAGGCGTAAACAATTCTGTCTCTCATTTAGTTTAGCTCAATGGTTGGTTGTTTATTTGTGTTGTTTGTGTATGTGTTTAGGGAACAAGATAAACATAAGAAGAAGAAGAAGAAGAAGAAGAAGAGAGGAGATGATCTTCCTGATGTTGACAGTCCCTCACCTCGTGGTACTAAGCATTTAGGTGTTGAAAAGAGAGGTAAAACAAAGACTCCCAAACAATCAACATTACCTCAAAGTGATGGACAAAATGAGAATGAGATTGTTGAAGAAGAATCAATTCCAATCCAAGAGAATGAGATTGAACAAGAACCTAACCAATCTGAAGAGGACAGTGGCGAATCAGAAGAAAAAGATTCAGAAGAAGAAGAAGAAGAAGAAGAATCAGCTGAAGAAGAAACAGCTGAAGAAGAAACAACTGTTGAGGTGGTTCCACCCCTTTCTCAAGAACAACCCAGTCAAACTCTTGCTCTACCTTCTACAGAGCCAAGACTTGAGAGGAAAGCTACAAAGCCTCGGCAAAAAGCACCAGAACCCAAAGGCAAGCACATTCCGGCTGCTAATGATGAAACGTTCTGGTTGCCCAAACCTCCTAAGGGAATAAACATTGGGGAGAAGCACCTGATAAAAACAAAGTGCTATTTGGTTACCCATGCTCCTATGCTGCAAAAGTGGCTTCTGCGCGGGTAATTATCTTATAATCTCAAAATTACTGTATGTAGCTTGTACATTATTTGATCCTTCCAACAAAGTACATTAATTTCTTTTGATTTTTGCAGGACCACCAAAGGCTTGCGCTTATTTTGAAACACTCAAAACCACGACTGTGGGATTTGGAGTTGGAATGTGACAAGGTTCAAAGCATTGTAAAAGAAAAAGCCAAACAATTGTACAATGCATCAATACATACCCAGGACAAGGTTGATGGTGTTACAGTGAGTGCACTTAGAGAACGATATTGGCCAGAGACCGGCACTTTACACTTTGGATTGGCGAAATGGCTTTGATTCCCGATGATGCAAAGCAAATCAAGAATCTTGAAACTAGTGGAAAGCATGTGTATCTTGGTAATGATAGCAAGATGGAATGGGGGGAGCTCAACCGATTGGCTATGAAAGCGTTTGGTTGGTCTCAGAATCAATGTGACGAAGAGTGGATACATGGGGGTGGGAAAATTGTTTCCAAGAAGGGTAAAGCACCACTCAAGGCTAGGAAAATTGTTAGCAATCGTTTGTGGTTAATGTATGGTAATACAAAGAAGAAGGTCGCAGATGGAACCCAGATAAGTGATGTGGAAGCCACTAGAGTTGCGAAAGCTTGGATGTTGCACACCATGGGCACCGTCATGTTCCCTGATCAATCGGGTAATAGGGTCAATGCAACCTACTTAAAATATCTTGAAGACATTGATACAGTTGATGATTATGCGTGGGGTACTGCCGTCATTGCCTTCTTGAACGCCTCACTTGCTAAAGCTTCCAGAGCTCAAACCACCAAAATCGAGGGTGATGTTCGTCTTCTACAGGTAAGATTATCTTTTGTGTAATAACCTTAGGTTAGTTTTGCATATACGTCATTGAAATATGGGTATTTTGTTTCATTGCAGTCGTGGTTCTATGACCATTTCCCCACTTTGGCACCTAAGGAGGATAAAGATTGGAAAAACAAACCAGAAGGCACCCCTACGGGTAAGAGATTCCCTTTCAAAGAAGGTGGTGTACATGAGAAAGAAGCGAAGGTAGTTTTGTTGAGGCAACAGTTGGATGCTCTCACTCTCAAAGATGTGGTTTTTGACCCATATTTCTGCTTGAAACCTGATGAAAATGGCGAATTGGAGGATGTGCGTGAATTTTCAAAAGTGAGTACTTACACCGGACCTTTGTATCATCCATCCGGGTTCCATTTGTACAATCCTCAACGTGTGATGCGCCAACTTGGTTATGAACAACCAATAGTTCGGGAGGAAAAGTTCGTGTTGCAGAAACAATTCTCCAAACTTGTATCTTCCAAGGTCAAATTGGATTACCTACCTGAGCCAAAACTTGACCACTGGGAAGCACGGGAAACCGCCGACTACCAACTAGTGTTGAACATGGAGGATTTTACAACCCCTATAAAAGATGTCGAGGAAGGATACTTGCAGTGGTTTAACAAGTTTGGACATCCCATGTTGATCAATATTGATCCTAGAGCCTCAGAGGCGATTCGAAAGGAACAAGAAAGAATTACTCGTAATACTGCAAGCACATTAAGTGATGCTTCAATGATAGCTACTTTGAAGAAAAAGCTTAATCAAGCAGTAAGTAAATAGAATTAAATTTAAATCTTGATTTACATTTTCTCGTCTTGATTGTTGTCTAACATTGTGAGTGAATTTGTTTATATTGTGTAGAAGGAAAATGTTTTTTTGGTAGCTTCTAGACTTACATCATGTATCAATCGGGGTAAGATGTTGACTGTTGAAGAACAACGAGTGATGAAGTCGCAATTAGAGATTGCCTTTGATCCGGCACAACAAGGGGTTTTTGACGAGTTGAGGAAGACGAGAAACAAGAGGGGGCCTCCAGTAATACAAGCTACACCGGAAGAAGATGCGGGTGTTCATGAAGCTCAAGGGAGAGGTCGAGGTCGAGGTCGCAGTGATCCTAAAACTCGTGGTGCTTCATCATCTTCCTCGAACAAAAGAGCCAGACGATGAACAAAGCTTTAACTCTCTCTCTCTCTCTCTATCTTGAACTCATCTTTTATGTGGTTGGAACAACGGATAATGGTTGTTTGTTTTTGTTATGTGTTTGTTGTCTGGTTTGAACGATGGATAATGGTTGTTTGTTTAAGCAAATGGATTTGTGTTTGTGTGGTATGTATTATATGGTTTTTGTGCCTTTTTTACAGGAATTTACGTCTTGGTTTGTATTCAAAATTGGGGCGTATATAGTTTTTACGGTTCAGAAACCAAACCGTAAACAATGTTTACGGTTTGTTAACCAAGGCGTAAAAGTGCAGATGTTCACAAAAAATTGCAAGTTATTTTTACGCCTAGTATATGTACGCCGTAAAATTCTCCTGTAACTCTTGAATTTTTAGTCTCATAATTTACGTCTTAGGGTAGCAGGCGTAAATTATTTTTGTTGAAATTACGCCTAATTAAGAAGGCGTAAAAGATTTTACGGTTCAGAAACCAAACCGTAAAAAATTGTTAAGCCTAATTAACCAAGGCGTAAAATTTTTGGAATGTGCTCACAAATATCTACACCGTAAACAGCTAAACCAAACCGTAAATATCGATTTAGGGCGTAAAAACAAGAAACAATGGTTACGCCTAATTAACCAAGGCGTAAAAGTGCAGATGTTCACAAAAAATTGCAAGTTATTTTTACGCCTGTTTAACTAAGGCGTAAAAGTTCAGATTTTCTCAAAAAATTTTAAGTTATTTTTACGCCTAATTAACCAAGGCGTAAAAGTTCAGATTTTCACAAAAAATTGCAAGTTATTTTTACGCCTAGTATATGTACGCCGTAGAATTCTCATGTAACTCTTGAATTTTTAGTCTCATAATTTACGTCTTAGGGTAGCAGGCGTAAATTATTTTTGTTGAAATTACGCCTAATTAATGAAGGCGTAAAAGTTCTTACGGTTCAGAAACCAAACCGTAAAAAATTGTTAAGCCTAATTAACCAAGGCGTAAAAACCGAAAAATCTGGAGAAAATCCAACTTAGTTTTACGCCTTGGATATGCACGGCGTAAGTAAATTTTCTGTAACTCTGAATGTAAAGACTCGAGATTTAAGCCTCAGAAACCAAGGCGTAAAGGTGTTTGCGCCTTGTTAATTAAGGCGTAAAGTTGACCAAAATTTAACGAAAACAAATGGGGTAAACAAGAGCCTTCAAATTATACCAAATATTACAAAAAGCATTGTTTAGGTACACAAAAAGATATTCAAAATACTTTCCAAAACCATAGTTTGGCTTCTTGAACTTGTATTACCACAAAAGCATTACCAAAAAAGCATTACCACCAAAAGCATTCTCAATCATCGCCCAAGTTGACATATGCCGAATCATCCCCCAAGTTGACAAACCCCGAATCCATAAAGGTCGCAGGCCAATTGTGCATGTTGACTTCGTAAATTTGTGTCCATTCTTTACCTTTCGCCTTGTTCATAGTGGTTGGGGCCAACGGTGGTAAAGGACATTTATCGGACAACTTTAGACCAATAAAGTGACAATCTTGAACAAACGCGATGATTACTCTTCTCTTCCTTGCTAGTGTCTCATGGTAATTTGTAAATTCCGGAGTGAACGTCCAAGAAGTCTTATTGTCGAAGTAGTGAACCACACACCTATAAGCATCCGCAATTAGGTGTCCACAAACCGGAAATCTCATCCAAAACTCACTATTGCTTATGGGAATTCCACCTTGCAAACGAGCTTGAAACTTGATGTACTCTTGGTGTGGTGACGAACCTTCCGGCACCAATAACATGTTCTTGTAATGTTGTGCATGACTCCTTAGTTGGTTTAACAACCCTTGTCTAATATAATTGACTTGGGTCATGTTTCTCCCCTCCATGGTTGCACCCGAAAATGGCCCTAGTTGGTTCGTGACCACATGGTAACCGCAATTACCGTCTCCTTCGACATCATCCATTGACACTATGTATTTATGAATGCAAGTGGGTAGATATTTATACCAATCTTCATAAATAGTGTGGTGAGGGCGAATAAAGTTACCTTCCCGGTCGATTGTGGGGTTTACCATATGTCCTCCTCTCTTGTACCTAATTGTCTTCTTAACAATCTTTGAGCTCATTTCTTCACCTTGAATCGCCGGAGACTTTCCCTTGGAACTATTTTGAGTCGGATACATTGGCTCTTTTCCTTTGACATTTGAAGCACGACTAGTGGAACCTTCACCCATGTTACAAGTCTTGGGACGTTTCATTGACTCTCGTAGCACGGCTTGTAACTCCTCATCGTCCTCATCGTCCTCGTATTCTTTATTCACCCACTCAACTCCAATTGGGTCTCTTCTCTTCGACTCCTTATTTCTTTCCTTGACATTCATCCGCTCTTGCCACCTTGGCACCGTAGTTTTTTTTCTTCCTTTCCCCGGTCCCTTATCCGGTTCCTCGATATCCAAGTTATTTTGAGGTTCCACAAATTGTAGGACTTTTTCCAACCAAAAGCTCTTTTGACCATCGTTCATTCTATTGTAAAAGTTGACGATTACCTCATATTGGTAGGTGTTGTTAAACTCGGCTGGTACGCCTCCGTCTTCGGCTGGTTCGTGGAAAGAGAGTTGTTTCCAAAAAGGGTGAATGTCCTCGAGTGGGATCACACCATCAACGTATTTAGAGAACATATGCCGGCATGGTAGTCCCATTGATTTCCACATTCCACAAACGCACACATCCGTATAGTCCCCTTGCACATAAGCCTCCAATTCTTTGAATATCCTTTCGATTGCCCAAGTCGACTAAACCATTTCCCCCATGGGTTCTTCAAGTATGGGGTTATTCTCCTATTCCGGCTTTCTTCAAATAAAGTTTTGATTTTACGAAGATCATCTTTGAACATAATGTCCATAGATTTGAAAACCGTAACAAAATTACAATCAGGGCGGCGGAGACAACTTTTGTAGCGGTGATGAGAAGACTCCACGGTACTCGTTGCTTCGTTCCCAAGATGTAGGTATTGGTTTGTGAAACAATATACAAAGTTAACTTTGATGGCATCATCCAACCACTCCTCTTTCAAGTACTTCACGACATCCGGGTAACGACCCCAATGCGCCAACAACTTAGCCTTTTGGATTTCATATTCTTCCTCCGTTGGTGACCACACCAATATATCCCAATCGCCCCCAAATGCCTCCCAAATTTTCTTATTCTTAATGAAGTCAATCTCCATTTGTTCAAACTCACGTTTTTGTTGATGTAGTGGTAGTTTCTTGATCCTCCTTCTTTCTCCCCTTTTCGGTGGCCAAATTATCTTTTTGCATTTCACTTGCACACTATTCCAAGCGTGGTAGGTGCAAAGAAGGTGGTGAGCTTTAGGAAATACCACCCCAATAGCATTGATTAGAGCTTGTTCTTTGTCGGTGAGGATAACCATTGGATAACGATCTTCGGGGTAAAAAAGCTTAACTTGTTTGAGTGCCCACACATAACTTTCTTCAAGCTCATTTTCCAAGAAACAAAAAGCCACCGTAAATGGTGATTTAGTAGAAGTTTGGCCTACGACGTTCAATAGTGGAAGCTTGTATTTATTGGTTTTGTAAGTGCAATCAATCAAAAGGATTTGAGGATTGCAACGTGCCAACTTGATGAAGTCCGGATTAGCCAATAGTAGATGTTTAACTTTTTGCTTCCCATCCGGTGTCTTCTCCTTGAGGTCAAAGAAAATAGTGTATTTCTTCTCCTCCGCCAAGACCATCACCTGTTGCATGACATCCCTATTGCAAGCGTCCATCTCTTTAAACCTTGCTTGGGCATTGTAAATGGTTCTCAATCCGGAGTTGTTCTTCTTGTTTGCCTCCTTTAGGTACCTTAGGATTTCCAAAGGCTTCAATCCTTCTCTCCACAAACGTACGACAGCCTCCGATTCCTCCGGTTTTAACTTTGAGGCTCGAGCATGGCTAAGCAAAGTCTCCAGCGGTTCGTGGTTGTGCCTACCGCATATGACACTCTTCAAGAAAAACCTCTTCTCGTGATCAAGCCAAAATTGAAGCTTGAAAGGACAATTGGTCTTTATAGTGCGGCTTATTGGCGTAGGCCTCTTGGGATGCTTTCTCTTGTAAGGGGCACCCTTCTTCCAGTAATTTCTGTACTCACCACTACACTCGCAAACCATTTGGAAACAATAAGGTCGAACTTGGCTGTTTTGAACAACACTACACAAGATCTTTTCCCCATGTTTTTGCGCCCATTCCTTTGCGGCATCTTTATCTCCCCATGTCTACATAGAGGGGAACACAACAAGTGAGGACACACAAATGGGGAAAAATGATCAATGAATACACAACTTTGGTGAACTCGCAAAAACCCACCATGGTACAAACATATGGTTGCCAATGATATGTAGTGTCTTCGTGCAACACTTGATTAGGACGTGGTTGATCCTCCATAGGCACAATGGGAGGCTCTTCATCATCAGACTCCTCAGGGGTAGCAATAGATTCAATGTAAGGAACCACCTATAAACCAAACGAACAAAGATTAGAAATCATACATAATTTACGCCTCAAATAATAAACCGTAACTACAATTACGCCTAGGTAAAACTAGGCGTAAACTTGGATACGCCTTACTAACCAAGGCGTAAACCTGGGGATTTCTTACAAATTTTGTCAGGGTAAATTTACGCCTTATACCTCAAGGCGTAAGCCTGGGATTTTCATAAATTTTTTGCAAGGGTACATTTACGCCTTGGTTTTCCATGCTCCACTTGAGGCGTAAATAACCCTTGAAAGTATTTGATGAAAGACATAGTTTTACGGTTCAATAAGCAAGACGTATATTTCAGGGTGTGTCAACAAATATTGAGGCGTAAACAGAAAAACCAAGGCGTAAATAAGAGTTTTACGCCTCACTTACTAGGGCGTAAACGGTGCATTCAATATTTCCATGCAGTTTACGCCTCAATGGCAGGTTGTCGTCCTAGGCGTAAAACTGTTGTATGGCTCAGTTTCCCCAAATTTAAGTTTTTACGCCTCAATTGGGAACAATCTTGAGGCGTAAATTTGGTTTACGCCTCAGATTCAAGGTCAATCCAAGGCGTAAACAGAGCCTGGCAACTCACAAAAATCACACAGATCCACGTACTAAAGATGATTACATGCAAAAAAATTACAAGCAAAGATATACCTGGGTGTTAGAAGCTAGTTCATCCTCATAATCTTGTTGATACTTGTCTCTTTGGAGATCTTGTAGTGATTCTTGGGTTTCTTGAGTTAACCACACTTTTCCACTCAACAAATAATGCAATGTAGAGTCCTCACCTTCGTTCGGACAGTAGATTTTGTTGTTGTAATCTATTGGAGTCTCAGGTAGCTCTAAATCGGTGTTTGAATCGCTCATTTTGGTTGAGTGATTCAAAACTTAGAGATTTTTGAAGAAATAAGTTTTTTTTTTTTTTTCTCTCCTTCTTTCTCTAAATCAACTCTAAAACAAATAAATTTCTCTCTCTAAATTCTTATAAACTTAACTATATAAATTATGATAATCATGATTACTACTAATCTGATGATAATCAAACACTAATACTAAACTAAATGTAAAGGGTAAAACTGTCACGTTTTATAAGGGGTTTTTGGTTTTGATTTAGGGTGACCCTATTTTGTCACCCTTTGAAGCGCCAAAGTATGGTCTGCAGCGCCAAAATCAGCGCATAACATTCAAGGTTCGATGTACTGTATAATAAGCCCACCAGAAACCAACTCCACCAAGAAAAAAACCTTGTCCAACCCATCCAACATTGCCACCCACTCAGACCCAACACCTAAGCTAAATTTGGGAATACTCAAAAACTTTTTAGAGCAAGGACTGAGTCTTTCAAAACTCTTTCAGAACTCTTTCTCTTTGAAAAATTGGCATCAAATCACCTAATTTAATACTATTATAGGTAGAGTTTACCTTCACTTACCCCCAAAATCATTCGAAGGGCTTTCGTATGAAAGAGTTGGTGAAAATGTAATATAATGATTAGCCTTTGTCCAGAAATGTTAAATGATTGGTCGAACATTAGCCGCTGCATAGAAAAATTGTACTACAAAACAACTAAAGAAATAGCCGTTGTAACGAAAAGGAAAGAATAGCTGCTCCATGAATACAACATTAATAAAAATGAAGGGGCTAAAGATTAGCCGTTTTTGTGTTGTTTCCTTTTCAAAGCGGCTGAACTTCAGCCGCTTAGGCTCTAGTTGTTAGCTCTCCGTGGTCACTTTCCACACTTTCACTAAGTCGTAATAGAATACTTTTGCATTCTAGCCATAGCCCTTGCTCTTAGTTCTAGGTACTACATATTGAATAGACCATCTAGGGTACTAGGATATGGGTGCCCTAGTGGTATGTAAATGTCTAAAATTAATCTAATTAAAAAAAATTGATTGGTATTAACGAGCTTTGTTGAAAGAAAAGATAGAGCCCACCACAATCGAGATGATACATACTCCCTCCGTTTCTTTTATATAGGCGGAGGGACATAAATCACGTAAATTAAGAAAACTTATAGATTTCCTAATTTTACCCCAAAACTTCCTGATTTAACCTTTATTCTCTTTCCAAAGAATATTTACTCCTGATTTTATTTTTGCATGGATTCCTAGATTAACGCAACTAGGATTAATTCTTCACAGAATATCTCATTGCATTTATGAACGTATTTAAACTCTCCTATATTCACGAGAGATGTAAATCTCAAAAAACAACTCTGTTAATCTTCCAAAAGCATTTGAATTTTTCCCTTTTGGAGCCAAGATTTGGAGCCATTTTTCCATGATTTTATTAACTAGAGAAACAAGACGGACTAGTTCCTTCTCCAGTTCTTTAGCAAGAAACAGAAGATGGGATAGCTCATCTTTATCCATTTGGAAGAAATCTTAGGTTTGATTAACAAGATGATTAAACAGGAAGAGGAAGAGATAGAGGAAAGAAATGGAGTAGTAGGATAAAAACGAGAGAGATGGACTGATGGAGTAAATGGGGCTAAAAGGGAGTGAATTCATTCTCGAGTAGGTAGAGAATTAAACATGCATAACTGATAACTAGGGGAATAAATGCAATTCTATTTATGTTTCCAAAACAAAATAAATAGGGCTATAGAGGTAAAAA
>JAJJMA010106280.1:0-18878 GCA_023529015.1 Papaver nudicaule | reverse complement strand
ATTATTGTCAGATGACTCCTTTTTTAACACTTTACGAACATAGAAACTGACAGAACCGGCACGTATTCCGCCCTTGAGGAGTTGAGTGGAGATTAGTTTTTGCGGATTTCCGGATGAGTCCTACAAGAGAAAAGAAAAGTTAAGTTCCAGTTCTTTCACAACTTATATGATGGTCGCCCCTTCTATACCTGTGACAATATTGGTAAACGACGATTTATCTGTGCCTAATATAAGCTGAACATAGTGGCTAGCAGTCACGTTATGTGTGCGAGTGTGCAACTGACAAGATGGAAAAAACAGGAACATTTCTTTCATGTGTGTCCACACAGCTCAACAGAAAATCTAGAATGAGACAGGTTTGAAAGTTCGCCTAATTTTGAACAGGTAAAGTGTATCAAGATTTTCCAAACAACAAACATCATAAGATAAAATCACTGTGAACCTTCCCAAAATAGTTATGTACTGTAAAGCTACTTGAATGAATCAACCACGGTGCTTACCTTTCCTTCTTCTCCTTTAAAACTTTCAAATGCATTACATGCCTCCAGTGAATCTTTGAAAACAGCAGAAGAATCATATACATCTTTGCATTCACCGGTAAAGCTTGGCTGCCAGCCAACATTTAACAAAATTAGAATTTGTGTTTATATTTCCACTTTCCAGTTTATACTTAATAAGAATAGGGAAAGCCTCATCTAAACCTTTTGCCATCCAAATGATCTAAAATTTTCTACAATGAAATTTGTCTGTATATATAAATAACCTTTAGACTGACAGTAGAGTCCTTCGGAAATAATCCTCTCAACTGTTTCTGGGTCATCCTTATAGGTACTGCATGAAAGAAAAGCACTACTGATTCACTCTCGACCACCTATTTTCCCAAAGAGAACAGTATGTTAGCAAAATCTAATATCTTACTACATATTAGAATGAGAATGCATTTGCAGTACCTCTTTGCTTTTCAAAGGAATGACTTCATCCGATTTATGTTCCAGCTCATTCTTGAACACCTATTTTCTCAAAGTGGATAGTAAGTTAGCAAAGATCTAACAATTTACTACATATATCAGAATAAGATTACATTTGCTTAACCTCTTTGCTTTTCAGAGGAATGACATTATCAGACTTGTGTTCCAGCTCACTCTCGACCACCTATTTCCCAGAGAGGATAGTGAGTTAGCAAACATCTGACAATATACTACATATTAGAATAAGATTACATTTGCATTCCATTACCTCTTTTCTTTTCAATGGAATGACTCCAACAAACTTACGTTCCAGCTTGGCAAGAACTAATTTCATTGCAGCCTGTGCATCGGCTAGACAATTATGGGAAGCACCAGCTTCCCTCAGTTCATAACCAAGCACAATCTGTAAAAATAAGACGAGATAGGTTTCAAATGGTTTCAAAAATAAAACTATCTGTAAAAATAAAACAACATCCAGCCAAACAAGATACGTAAAGCCAGCTCATAATCAAGAATGGTTTCAAACACCAAACCTATCTATAGCAAGATCATTGCAAATATGAGTTAGAAAGTTCTTTCCAATAATTCTTTCCCTAAAAAATCGATAGGTTTTCAAATCATACTAGAATTTTCTGTAAATTACAGGACTACCGTGTACAGACTACAGATCATTATTATCTTTGTCCGCAAGCTTTTAATACACCACGGAAAGTAGGAAAAGTAATACCTGCTTCAACAAGAGTTGTTTGCACTTGATGAGTATAACATCGGACTCTCAAACAATAATAAGACAAAGTCAACACCAATAGATCGACAAATAATTCTCAACCGTTGTCTCTACCTTCTACTCAAACATAGTTCACGGCATTTAAAAAATAGCAAACAAAACTCCCTAAGCCAGATCTAGGTTTGAAGGATCACACATCTTAAAACCAACTAGATACCAAGTTTCTATCACTAATTATGCGTCAATATGACTGGGATGTGGTACCAAGAAAATACTTAATAACGTTGCATTGCATATATATTATCTATTCAACGACAAATGGTAAATTTGATTAAAAGCAAAAACGGGTGATCCTCCAAGAAAAAGTAAAGATTCTTTACGAACTTACCTTGCAGAGATGATTCAACGAAGGTCTCTTGTGAGTATGTCCTTCGGGATATTTATAGATTAATGATGTGTCGATCACCCGCGCATGATCCACTTTCAGTGCTACGCGCACAAAATAAAAGAGAAACGTAGAATTATCAAAGACTCATAAATATATTTCAGCAGAAGTGCTCCTCAAAACTGATGTGTAATAAGTTCGTTAAAACTACCTTTTAGATCATTATCCAAACTGTGGCCAATTAAAACGACACCAGGAGATAACAGCTTTTTCATTGATTTCTGCAACAATAACACAAATCAAATTTTGAAAAGAAATGTTTTCAATGCTAATTACTCCAGATAGTCCTTATGCATATATGTACTACCTGAATATCTGCTAATGAACAAGTAGCTCTTTCCAAATCCATAGCACAGATCCCATGAATCCAAGTTCTATAATCTCTAACAGGTCTATCGGGTTTCACAAGTTCGTTGAGCTTAACCTGAAAGAATGATAGTGACTTCAGTGACAACAGATGATGATAACAAAGAAAGCTAATATGTAAATGGTTGTACTTGCAACTCCTACCTCTAAATTTTGATCCACAACACACACTTGTACTAGAGCGTCTTCTCCATCTTCGCAAAGAACCATTTCACAATCAACAGAAAGCATCGCAGTGGACTTAATTGCTTTAGAAACTTTACCAATCCTTGTCATTACCCAGTCCTGTTTGAACATCCACAGCCAAAAATGTAAGACATAGGAAGTTCAGATACTACATGTTTAAGGGAATTAAGAGAACGGATGACACAACAACTTTTAAGCACCCAACCATATGTCGGGAAATAACTAACTAAAATTACAATAGAAGCAATAATTCAGGGTAGAAAATATATGCACGATATAGAAGTTCCACCCCGATATGTTCAAGTGTACGATAACAACCTTTATCGCTCTGAAAAAACAATCAAACAGGAAGGAGAGTAAGCTTGCGCAGTACCTCATTATAAGTTGGGAATGAATAACACTTTGGATATTCAGGGTGCTGAAATGTTAAAGTCGCCAGCCTCTGCACAGCGACAATGAGAGTTATATGGTTCATAAAAGGCTCAATGAATAATATTTCAAACTTAAACTGTAAATGCAAGATGAACGAATTTTTGCCAATAACTCGAAACCTCATTAACTATAATGAAGCAAGAAAAAAATCCAATAAAATATAATTCACAGTGACTAGAAAACTACACTCATGAAAACTGGAATGAGTTCAAATTTTTTTGACCAACTAATAACTATAAGAACTTCAATGACACGCGCACAAGCATATAAGTTGGTATTTAGATGCGAAATCGAGCTATCAAACTAGACACAACAGAAACAGTTATTGATTCTCATACCCAGCATACCCAGCAACACATTACAGCTTCACAAAGCCCTACCTGAGGGGAGGATTCATCGCCAGTACAGTTGTTCAGTTCCTCGATTGCTTTACGATTCGAGTTGTATGTCATTATTTTTTCAAAAAACTGCAGCAAGTTAACATAATGTCGTTTAAGCGCATCAAAATAATAAGAGGTTAACCTCTTGAATGATTAATGAACCTAATTTTTTTTTCACCTTCAAATCTGGCTTTTCCGTAAACGTACTCAAAAATGCAACCAAGGATTCAGCTGACCTCCTTTTAGGATCCAATAAACTGTCGCCTAATTGTTTGTCATAAACTGCTAAAAATTCATTCCAGTCTCCTTGTGCGCCCTTCATCTTTCTCTTTTGTACATTTTTCACAATGTCAATAAGCACCTGATAAGAAGAAGAAAAAAACCAAAATCATGTTACACAATCAATACAGAAATTGATATAGAAGAATAAGAAAGACCCAATACCTCCTTCTCTGCTGCTGCTAACTTCTTCTGAATCTTCCCCATTGCCGAGAGAGAAACTGAATGTTTTTGCTGTTTAGGGTTTATCGAGCGCCCAAATGGAGAACGTCTTGTGTTATTTCTTAGCTCCAACTTAAAACCCTGTAGGTTAAACCTTTGTTTAGTTTTAGGGCTCTGAGTAACGAACACCCACTTTTAAAATGGGTGAAAATAACACAGTTTATACTGCAATGGTCCCCACCCGTTGGAGACTTTGGAAACTGCGGAATCGGGTGGGCGAAGTCTTCTCAAAATTGGCCCTAATTCGATATATCTAACTTAGCTTGGTTCTCTTGGAAAAACAAGAAAAGAATAATCTGTTGTGAAGGCGATGAAGATGGAGATCTTTGGAATTGATTTTGGATGCGCATTTGGATCATTGAGTGATGGGAAGCTTCCCGAGAAGGATTGTTTACTTCCATTGATATCTAAGATCCTTGGTTATTGTATCGTTGCTGCTTCTACCACTGTCAAACTCCCACAGGTATATTCAATTCTGCTTCTCATCGTTCTTTAAAACTGAATTCAAAAATATCAAATTGAAATTTGAAACAATCGATATCGGATTGGTTGCAGAAACTCATCACTGATCTAACTTTTTATTCTATGTTTGATTTCGTTTTCTGTGTCTAGATACTTAAAATTTTGAAGAACAGTAGTGTCAGGGGGCTAAGTTTGGCAGCTTTTGAGCTTGAGGTTGTTGGTTATACCATTGCTTTAGCTTACTGCCTTCACAATGGACTTCCATTTTCAGCTTATGGGGAGTTGCTTTTTCTTTTAGTTCAAGGTATGTATATCCCCTTTCTTTTTATATACTCCCACCGTCCCATATTACTTGAGCTAGTAACTTTAAAATCTTGTCCCATATTACTTGAGCTATTCTAAATATATTGGTCATATTTCTAAATTTGCCCCTTTGATTGATTAAATCTTGACATAAAAAATATGTACAATTTCATAATCATGTTTATACTCGTTGCGTAGGCGTTTTAAAATACTTTCCAACGATATAAAGTATACAATTATACGTTGTATAATTTGAAAGATATGTTATTTCTAAATTTTACTATTTTATTATCTATAAGGGTATAATTGGAAAAAAATAGTAAGTATTACTCTCCCTTCTACTTGCCTTAAGAATTGTGCAAAATTGAGATAGCTCAAGTAATGTGGGACGGAGGGAGTATGAAACATCTAATGATTTTAAATTGTTTGTGTCTATATTAACAACTTGATTCCTGGTAATGCAATTGCACTTTAACATTGATAGTAGTAAGTATATTTGCTGTACAATGAAACATTGTCCTGTACCAGTACATTGTATCATTTTGTTAGTGAATATTATAAAACCAGTAGTAGCAGCCGTGGTGGTAAACTGCTCAGATTGAACTTAGTTTACGTTTACTAACCTTACGAAACTGTTTTTCATTGCTGCACTTTAGGTATTTTATGTTAATGATGGTGAGCGGAGAATAACAGTAATTTCGATTGCGGTGGTGTTGGTTGTGGGAGGAATACTGTTTTTTGTGTCGCTAGTAGAAACACCAACAATATCACCATTAACAGTAACATGAGTAATAAAACTATCATCATTGCAGCTACTATCAGCACTAGAACCAAGAACTTATATCTACCCGCCTGCATTATATTAATTTCCTGTTTGAAGTTTTCTAATCCTCACCGTCATTTACTAACATATAAACTGATTCAGTGATTCTTGAACAAAAGATATTCCAGAGTTCTTAAAAAACATCGAAAGATACAATTCACTAACTAAACTTCTTAAAATAAGACACCTCGGTGATCTGATCTCGTTAGAAACCACTTAGCTGAACGGCGGCACAAACGAAATGACTAATTATCGAACTCTGAGTTCCTGGAAGAGGTATCAACAGAAAATTTCTTACATCTCTATACCACCAAGAACATTCAACTTAATTCATATCTCAGGTTAAACATGACGTATATAAAGATTATACAAATCCAAAAAAAACACCAAACAAAAAGTGAATTGTTTCAGAAAGCCTTTAGTTCGTGTACTTCATCTTTAGAAAGACTTGCTATTTGTTGATTTCATAATTATATAACCTTTATTTGATGGGGCTGATTGGTTTAAAAGTGTCCGGCAGTTTATAAGGTTGTTATCTTTACAAATTCCAACCTAAAGTATCTCCTTGGCGCAGCTTATAAAATAATGATCCCAATTCTCTGGGATGTGTTTATTGTCTAGCTGCGAAATGTAAATTCTGCTGGCTTAATATCATAATATGAATCTGACTCACTTTTTGTTTATTTTGCGCGTTTCAGCCATACTTTTAGTTGCAATCATCTACTACTTCTCTCAACCTCTGGGGATGAAGACATGGATCCTGGCATTAGCGTATCCTTCAGCTTCCTATTTATTTATTTCTGTAATACATAGCTTTTAATTATAGTGCTTTCAGGAATCACTATCTTGTAAAATGGTATTTCCCTGGCTAAATGCTTGTCGTATGAATATGATCCCTTCTATTTTGGTTGTTATGTGTTTCCTTCCGACTGCTGGTTCAGATATTGTGCACTAGCGCCCACAGTTCTAGCTGGTCAGGTTGACCCTGTCCTTTTCGAAGCCCTGTATGTAAGTTTAAATGTCATTTATCCTCTTGTCTGTTATGTTATAGGCACACTTCTGCATAATAAAAATCAAATAGTCAACTTTGGTACAAGATGCGACCATAATATCTAGAAAACATATTAGTCTAAATAAATCTGCTTTTCTATCACTCCTTTGAATTAGCAGTTTCTACAATTCCTAGTCCTACTGGTGAACTGCTGCACCAAATGAATGGCCAAGTTTTATCTGTTAAGCATGTACCAGCATATTCATGATCGGTTTTGGATAACTTGTTACGTCTTTTTGCTGGCTTGTCTAATATGGCGAATGTGAACAGGCTTCTCAGCATGCAATTTTCTTCTGCGCAAGGGTCCCACAAATATGGGAGAACTTTAAAGTAAGTGAACCTTGAGTTTTTTTCTTCAGTGGCCTATATTGATCCGTTTTGCAGCTATTATGTCATCTCAGTGCCTTCATTGACTTGTAGATGAAACCTGAGCTTAAACCAGTTCATATCCATGTATTTATGTTTACTTTTTTGGAAATGAATCCATGTAATCAAGGTGCTATCACTATACCAGGAGGCTCTGCTATATGACTAGGGGTTGTTTATTTATGCAAGCTTTAAGTCAAATTTTATTTGTAACTTAGATTGTATTATAACCCTTCTAACATGCATGACATTGAGCAGAACAAAAGCACAGGGGAGCTCAGCTTCTTGACTTGCTTAATGAACTTTGCTGGCTCCTTGGGTACGTGGGCACTTTTGATTTAAATCTTCTCACACAAAGTTATACGTTTTCTTTAATACCTTAATTTATGTAGGTCTCATGACATAAAAATCTTTGACTGCAGTGAGAGTCTTTACCAGCCTCCAGGAACAAGCTCCAACAAGCAGTATCCATATATTGGCGTCATTATGATTTATTTTGAATTTTATTGCTCTGGTTACTTCACATTTTAGGGTGGGAAAGTAGGTCAAACTGCATAAGGTATAATATTATGCATATAGCATTTACTTTAGGGGTGGTTTTAAGCCACACGCTTGGACCACATCAATATGAATGAATTCACAATATCCCACAGATGACCACCAGGTAGGACCTAGTATCAAAATTACCTCTCCATGAGACTCTATCGAATAGTCTTTGAATGCAATGTCAGTTGAATATCCTGTGTTGACTGAACACTATTGCCCAGAAAGGCCATCTGCCTAGAGGCATGCTGGAATTACTCCAAGGTGCTTTCCTTTTTAAATTGCATCAGACTGGTATCTTATTTTTGCCACCAGGCAGGTATCTTATTTTTGCTATTTTAAAGTCTTTTTGCTAACCTTAACTTGTTTGAAGTGATTATGGGTTCTGTGCTCGGTATCGTGACGAATGGCACCATTCTCAGTCAGATAATATTATACCAGAAGCCACCAGCAAAGAAAGAAAAGAAGGTGCAATAGAAGCTAGGTTACCCACCTATGCTAATAGCTGTTATTTGGTGCATGGTCATCACTATGCAATGGATGCTTTTGTTAGTTTCGGGTTAAAACGAACCTCGTGTTATTTGTGTTATTAGTTTATTGCATTTGCCTCTTGTGGCAAGTTGTAGATGTTCTAAATAATGATAAAGAGGTGTGGATAATTGATTAGAAATTAGGATACAGGTGAGTTTAGATCTGAAAGTCATTCACGTCCATACCAGGGACCGGTGTCTCTGACCGTCTCTTTAGACTGGATAAGGTTCATGCAACTTGTTAGAGTAACTGTGGTCATGGGAATATCGAGGGATTTCAGATGATAAGAGGTGATGTTAACAATGAATCTGATGCCAAGTGCCAACTATATATCATTATGGAAATGGTGGGTGGATTGATAATTGTTCTGTGACTGACGAATTAAACACGACTTTTCTCATGCCCTTTTTCTTTATTAAAGAACCTTTTTTAATCAACAATCTGATAAAGATCTTAATGACCTCGACAGAAAGCAAGACGTTACTTATGAATTCAGTTGATGGTTCAGGCCTACCTCATAAGTGGGCGATCTTATTGGCTCGGTAGAGCTGACAACACAATATATTGAGCCTCTGTAATCGTTTTTATACACTACAGAATGTGAGTTCTTGCCTTTCTTATTTACTTTGCTAGAAAAAACTGAGATTATATAGGTTGCCGTTCACAAGCAACTGGGGGTTTGCCCAGTTTGCATCAATATCAACTCTCCAGTCTTCAGCTTATGTGTTGTCAAAAGATTTGAGGGTCGAGATAGACAACTTTACAAGCAAGAACCTGAACTTCGGTCTCAATTCTAGACAACATGTCCAAGACATTGATCCGTCGCAAAGTTTTGTTACCTGAAATCATCTTCTGGAGCATAACTGCACAAGTACTCGCTGGAACAGAAACATTATATGCTGGAACTAAGATGTGGATGCAAGATCAACTTCATTTCCTTGGGGAGAAAACCATACATAATAAACTTGGTAGATAATAACCAAAACATGTAGTACAAAACAGCACAATGAAAACAACAAATGCAACTGTTACACAAGTTCTACATCACCAACCAGGAATAAAAAAAACTGACCATGATGATGCAAAACATAAGAAAAGAACAAAGGAGATTCACCTGCAATAATAAAACATATCTGTGATTGAACTAACAAAATTGTGCGGAGAGCTAAAAAATTGAAAGAGATCTAATCTATGATAAATTAACAAAATTGTGCGGAGAGCTCAAAAACTGTAAGAGATGTTGTTTCCATAAATTGAGATTTAATCTTGAAGGCAGTTTCAACAATAACACACATTATAGCCAAGGAAACCTTGCAAACACATTTAACCAAGCACAACAAAAACGTATCATTCTTTCCAATATATTCCTTCAGCTCCTTCGTTGGTTACTGGCGGAGGTATTATTGTTACGGCTTGTGCTTGACCACCTTCTCAAAGTGCAAACAACATAACTTCTCCCAGCGAAAAAACCTAACCTTGCTTTAGCCAGTGCAGAACGACCATTACTGCTCGAAGACGGAACACCACCGATTCTTAAACCAGAAGCAAACTCTCCAGCATTTTCTGGGATCCCACCATCACTAGTACTTGCTTCCAGGGGTTCCAACGAACCCGTATCCAAATTTACAGCTAAAGAACCCCTGCTAGCCCTTAACCAATCTGCACCCTCACAGGTTACTCCCCTGCATTTCTTTACCTTCACTTTCACCAAATTAGGGCAACCCCCAGCTAACGCTTCCATCCCATGATCAGAGACAGGACAAGCTTTTATACATAGTTTTCTCAATGCTATGCATTTTGCCGCGATACAGGAAATTTCAGCATCACCAATTGATTCACTTCCACACAGGGCTAACCTCTCTAAGTTTCGACAATTTGAAGCAAGAAGCCCTAAACTCAAGGTGGTGGGATTTACACCAATTAAAACAAGTTCTTGAAGATTAGGACAACGATTAGCTATAGCAATTAGTCCTTCATCACCTATCCTATTTGTTTTCCATCCATCTATATGAAGTTTTCTCAAAAGCTTGCAATGATCAGCTATAGAAATCAAACCTAAATTTGTGCATTCAGGTGTTTTAACTAAATGTAATATTTCAAGTTTAACACAATTTGAAATCGATGAAAGTCCACGATCACTTACCTGAAGCCGCTCTAAATGAATTTCTGACAAACAACAATTAACACGATCTGAAATGGATTCCAATAAATCATCCCATGCACCTGAGCACCTAAACAGTTTCAGTGTTTTGAGATTCTTGGAACCAGCTATAACAGGTCCAAAACATTGTCCATTGTAAAGCTCCTTCAAACATATCGTCTTCAATGCATTACTAGCAAAACCAGGTCCAATTGGTTGAGTAGCCATACCATCAGTAATACCACGGAGACGCTTCACAGATAGTTCCTCAAGATTTGCACAATGATCCAACACTGCGTTCATTCCTTTAGCTCCAAAAGTACAAGATCCGCATGAAAGTTTCTTCAAACCCTTGCAATTCTTAGCAAAAGCAGTAATTCCTGAATCAGTAAGTTCTCGACAAGCTCGGAGCTTAAGTCGAGTTAAATTTCTACATTTCAGTGAGATTAGAATCAAAGCTTCATCACCAATACTGGTAGAACGTCTTTCACATTTCAAAGCGAGTTTCGAAACTGAATCGAATCGAGAAAAAAGTGATGGAATTAAGAGTAATAGATCAGATCTAGCATCAAGAGATAATCTATGCCGACTTTGTCCTTCGATAGTAAACCATCTCTGACATACAAGTGAACACCGTTTCCGGTCACCTGAACTTAAAGATTGGAAAATACAAGCTAAACATTCATCTGGAAGTTCAGAAATGAGGTCTGGAGTCTCGATTAAGGAGGTTTCATTAAAATCAACTTTTTCTTCTGCCTGAATAGGAGCAATAATTGCCGTTGATTTGTACTTCTTACGATGGATTGAGTTGTTCCGATTGGATCCAGATATGGTTGAACCTGACTGGCCCATTCAGGGCGATTCTGATGAACTTTATCCGGCGCACTCTCTCCTCGTTAACCTAAAATACTCACTGGTAGTACAGAAGAAGAGGCTGGGGGGGATTTTCTCACTCTCACTCGCTCACTCTCTCTGCCTGCCTTCACTGGAATAGACGTAGACGGACTTGAAAGAACCTTTCTAATCCAGTTTTGTTAGCTCATTTTGAATTAAAACTTAAAACAAAAATTGGGTCAAATGAATAAATTCTGTCGCAAAAGAACTGGTCTACCCGCGTTGCCCTGACTCTGCCACCTGGTTGAAATGGCATTTATTTTTGTATTTTTTGATACTGCATGTCGGGTCTAACCAGTGTACTTAATTTCGGGTGAGAAATAACCCATACCCGGTTAAGCTTTAGTTCTGGTTTAAATGTAATTTAATCGTTAGTCCAAAATCTATTAAAATGACTATGTTAACCCTACAGCGGAAATAATTGTCTTTCCGTTGAATTCTCTCGTTCTTTCTTCTTCTTCCTCCTCCTCTAACTCTATTATTCCTCTTTCTTCCTTTGTTCAACCATCAACACAAAAGAAAACATATTCGAGCATCATAAAATCAATCAAACCCTCCTAAATCTATATCTACATTGAAAAACCCATGAAAACCTAGATCTACGACGAAAAATCGTACAAACCTAGATCTACAATGATGAAATGATCAAAATCTCAAGGATTATCATAAAATCAGTAGATATCATAAAAATCAACTAAAAAAATCCAAATGGCGTATTAACTGACATATTGATATGTACAGAGTCCAGTACATATGATATGTACTGGGTGAAAAACAAGAAGAAGTAAAAGAAAAATCAAATGGAAGCACTAACAGTACATATCATATGATATGTACTGGGGGACAGTACATATGATATGTACTGAGTGAAAACAAGAAAAAGTAGAAGAATATTTCAAGTCAGATTTCTAACAGTACATATGATATGTACTCAGTACATATGATATGTACTACGTGAAAACAAGAAGAAGTAAAATAATATCCCAAGTCAGATTTCTAACAGTACATATGATATGTACTGGAGGTCAGTACATATGTGTACTGCGTGAAAACAAGAAGAAGTAGAATAATATCCCAAGTCAAATTTCTAACAGTACATATTTTATGTACTGAGTGAAAACAAGAAGAAATAGAAAAATATCCCAAGTCAGATTTCTAACAGTACATATGATATGTACTGAGTGAAAACAAAGAAGAAGCAGAAGAAATATCCCAAGTCAGATTTCTAACAGTACATATGATATGTACTGAGTGAAAACGAGAAGAAGTAGAAGAATATCCCAAGTCAAATACTAACAGTACATATTTTATGTACCGGGTGCAGTACATATTATATGTACTGTATCTTCTTCTTCATAAATCTATTCTCGAATTCTCTTTTTGAATGTTCTTCTTCCTGAATCCATCTCGAATCTTCTTGTTCTCCTTCACTTCATATCGAATCTTTCACCATTACTCGTTTCTCTCATTATATCATCGCAAAAATTGAAACAAAAAACCTACATCTGAAAATCGCATCATCTAACCGCCATTAATGGAGTGTAGAAACGAGATTAATGATAGATGAATGATCTCATGGTAAAATCTCAAGTGTTCTTCTTCTTTGCTATCTTTCTCTGCCATTATTAGGTTTTCTTCCTTCTTCTTTCACTCGGTTTACTCTCTTTCTTTGTCTCTCTCGTGAATATGAAGAAGAAGAGGGTAATTCGGAGATTTAGAAAAATTGTTTTAACCTTCACACACATAACGTTTTCTTCTTTGGTTTGGACTAAACACCAAACGGGTTTTTGAGTTGGACTAGCGGCTAAACTAGATAGTGAATAGTGGACTATTCACTAGATCTACATTTCGGGTTCTGTCTCGTCTGTCAGTTCTAATTTGGTAGTAAAATTTTGGAGCTTATATTTTCAAAGTTTAAACATGTAGTAATAACTAATAAGTGTTTTCTTTGGTTTAAAAGTCTTCAAAAGTTCAAATGTAAAAATTCTATAAAAAGATCTATTACCTACAAATCCAGGTGACTATGTAAAGAAAGATAAAGATATCACGATGTCAAAGGGTTTCGAGTTGAGGTCGTTGTACAGATATAATGAAACAATACCAATTTCTAAGAGGAAAAAAAGTATCAAAATTTTTAAGGCTGATTTTGATTTTTATAACTATATTTCCATACTGCCCTCGGCTTGCTAACTTGTCTCGACGACTTCTCGGTTGTCTCGATGGGATCTCGGCGATCTAATTTGTCATAACCTTGTCAGACACTAGATCGGGCAAAGCACGTGTGTGACACTTGCCTGATACGCGATGGACACGCCACATCATGTGTCCCATGAAATTCGACATTTCAACACTTTTCGAACATTGATTGGATATTTTCAGACACGCAATAAATGGCTTATGCAAGTTTGCAAAATCAATATAAACTAAATGTGATGTTAAATTTTTCCTTTTCTTAGTCGAATTCGAACATTATTTGTGCAAGACCTAATTATTATTTCGTATTACTAACTTTATTGAACAGTAGTTAGTAATTTAAAAGGGTTAATTGGTTTTTGGTACTAACATTTAGCGTTTGGTATAACATTTGTCCAACTTAGTTGTTGGTACTTGAAGTTCACGTTGACCAGCATTGACCCAGTTAAGTTATGATTTTTGTTTAATAATTATTAAAAAAACTAAATAAAATATAATTAATAAACGTCGTTTAGATTGCCGTTAGCAAACCAAAATATCTCATACAAAATTAGGGTTCAGTTCCATTCATGATCATAATTAAATAAAAAATTTGTTCCATTCTTAAAAATAAAAATAAAAAATCAGACATAATTCTTGCTTCAATTCGATCGACAAACAAAAACCTAAAATTAAAATGGAATCAATTCCAAGCTTAAATCAGAACTTATCCACTCAACATATCCAAAACATAGCTCAAAATCAAGATGAAATCTAAACATTGGGTATGATAAAATGGTTTAAAGAAGAAAAATAAGAGAGGATTCTGTCGATGGTGATTTAAAGAAGTAACATGTGATTTGAGATTTTAATTTTTCTGTGTGTGTGTTTCGAAGAAGAATGAGATGAACCGAGCCAAAAACAGAAGGAGACGAAGATGAGTAGTATCTGTATTAAGCGTGAGAGATAAATTGTTTGTAATCTTAGACATTATATTTTAGATGGGTGATCTAACGAGGACCCTCGACGCGTAAGATGGGTTACGAACAAGGGCGGTCATTGTTACTAAAGATAAATAAATTTTCGTATTTACAGATTTATTTGGTAGAAAGTTAGACACATCATCACTTATCCGGGTCAACGTGAACTTCAAGTACCAACAACTAAGTTGGAAAAATGTTAGACCAAACGCTAAGTTTGGACAAAATATTAGTACCAAACACCAATTTTCCAAATTTAAAAATAAAAACAATGACTTGTTAAGTAGATTGTTGTAAAATTCCATTTTGACGATGTATATAATACATATACCTCATTTTCTTTAGTAGATTATTGTATTACATTCATAACCTAATTTGATATACAAATATATAATCAGGCACCTATATAAGTTAGTAACATGTTACGACATAGAAGGATTAACACTCAGTCTGCCATTTATCATTTATATTTAATAGGGATGAGACAACTGATCATTTGTTTGTGTATTATAAGTATACTGAGATTTGGTTGTACTTCAGTCTTTCAGATTGCCTTGGGTTGTGCCCACTTCATTTTGTAGCTTTTTTGGAACTTCGACTCATTACAAGTTTAAAGTGAGAGAAAGGGCATAGGATAAGTAACATTATGTTGTGGATTGGCATGTCTAGAAAGAGAGAAATGACAATTTAGAGTAAGATATAAAATTTCTTTGAAATTGTATTGCGTATTAAGCAAACACTAATTCATTGGCTCGATGTTAATGTAACTTTTACAAACATTGATGTTGACGATTCTATTTTTGTTCAATTAGGAAATGGTTTCACTTATGTAATTTAAATGTTTGAACCCTTGCTGGATAATACATCCCTTTTTCATTAGTATAACATTTTCGCTTTTGAAAGAAAAAACAAATTAAATGTATGTTAGGTACATTTTCTGGGTTCGGGTTCTTCGAACAGACAAATACAACAACCTAAATACAATTTGATTTCTCATTGAGACTAGACAAAGTTCGGGTCTAAACCCAACGCCAATCAACTGATGTCCGCCCAATAGTTAGGTTTTTAACATCGGATCAGCCCAATTCCACCTCTACCAAAGAGTTAGAGTTAGTAACATTTGGTTCTCAATAACTAAATCTTATGTGATACTTCCTTTTTATACTAAGATGAAAAGTGAAATTATCACATTTCTTGGGGCGGAGGACTGAGAGAGTATGATACATGTATTTTTGGAATATTGTGAAGGCTTAAACAACTCCTAGAATTAGACATATTGGTCGAGTATCAGCGAGATATTAGGTGTTAGAGCATTGCTCGGTTGAACCCACTGATATTGCTATCTCAAGTCAGTTGTCAAGTTTAGATGACAAAAACACAATCCTTGATAAGTTTACTCTACAACTCGGACTAGGGTAGTTTTAGGTAATCGAGACGAAGACCATTGAAGACGAAGACCGGAGCTTACTACTTGATAAATCATAACGTCCTCGCTAAAGGTTAGAAAGGTTTTTCCTTTCCAAGTTTGGTATTTGTCATTCTATCATATCAATAGTCTATGATGTTGTTTATAAGATCCGAAGGTATTCTAGGATTCTTCGCCTTTGCATTTGTCACAACCGAGATAATATGTATAGGTAGAGTAAGTTGAATTGTCTCATGAAATGACCTCAACGGTGAACGCGTTCATGAACGCGTACATATGTTGCATAAGGCATTCCTGAGAACGAGCAAGTCTGTATGAACGCATTCATGAACGCGTACATACGAGTTCACGGTTTCTCCTGAACTCCAATTGACAGCTCTGTGAACGCGTTCATGAACGCGTCTACATAAGCCATGGAAAACTTCCAACTATCATTATATGAAGTTTTCGGTTTTGGAATGATTAGTTCTCGGAATTGTCATTACTTAGCCCATGGATTTCAACTACTTAATCCACGCAACGTTCAACATGTTTTGGACCAGAAGTTGCAAACCTTCAATCAAGGTTGAGTCTTCTTTAACCATTGGCCTTGTCCAAAGTTAGAAGAAGAATGAGTATTCAAGTTATGGACTTTCTAGATCCGGAACTTGCTTGAGCCCTACTCAAGGTTGCTTAACTTTTAAGCAAAGCCTCCCTTGATGATCACTATAAATAGATGACCTTTTGCAAGATACAATTCCAATCCTCTACACATCTGTGTATCCTTGCATAAAGGTTGGTCGTCATCTCGAAGTCCTTTTGGACTACGACTATTGAAAGACTTCACTTGAGGATCGTGAAGCACCGGTCGGAAGTTAAATTCCTGATCCTGTATCTTGGATCAATCTTATCACGACCAAGATTTAATAGAAACTTCGTAAGGTAGATCTTGAATCGTAAACCCTAGAAGTTCCGTAACGCAATTCACGAACTAGGTTTCATACTAAGTTCGACAAGCGTTAGGAGGTAAAACTGTTTAGGCTAGATCAATAAGACCTATTCAGTAAAACAAATTTCCATTAACCTTGACTTTAAGTCTAAAAGAAATCACAATCGTATTCTTGTTTAATTACTTGGATACTTTTAGGCGTCCTGTTAGAGGCAGGGTAGCGCTAGTCTTCACGAAGGGAAGTGGAGCAACTCCTAGGCCTGTAAAGGATGTCAGCTAGGGGAATCAAGTATGTAGGTTTCTGCGGGAGCCAAGAGACGTATGAGCACATTGGTAGCTGAATTGCTTATAGGGTTAATTCAGTCTCGATACATTCCAGTCCGAAGTCTGAGAGTAGGCTAGTGTCTGTATTCCGTTAATACCGAGGGTGTTCACATCTGGACGAGGTCCCAGGGTTTTCTGCTGGTTTGCAGTTTCCTCGTAATTAACAAAATTCCGGTGTCTTGTGTGAGATCACGTAAGCATGTCAATAGATTTCAACGGAATTATCGACATGTAATTAAAAATTTATCAGTGACCGACCGGCCGTCGACAGACCATTGACAACATTTGACCAAGTATTTAATACAGGTCTTTTAAATATGTATTAAGTAGTGAAATTTTGATAAATAGAAAATGTGGAAATCAAACATTTTAGTTGCATGCTAGGTGGCCATTATTGATTAGATATGTATAATTTAGAGGGTCCCCTAGGCAGGTGTTTTGGTTGGTATATCAGATAGTTAATGTAGCAAAAATTGTGGCTTATGATTATCTTATTTCTTAAATAGTATTTAATTTAATTAGTTGTGTTGTTGGAATGAAAGCGGGGGGGGAGACGTTTTAGCTTCTTAGTTAGCTAAGTTGGAGGTGGGGTACTAGGCTATGTTTACATGTCTAAGTAGTAGAAATAAAATGAAAGGGGAGAAAGAAAGAGAAAAGCTACGAGAGAGTATTAGTGAGAGGGGAGAAAGAGAAATAAGTAGAGATCCAGTTCATGGATTTGTGATGGTTGGAGTTGGATTAGTAAAGATACTGATTACGGGACATTAGAACTGGTCAAGGAGAAGGGGATTTCTTATATTGATGTTTGTTGGTGGTTTATCTTCCATAGTTCAGGTAAATAATTAATTGATCTTTAGTTTGTATTCTTAAGTTATGACTTCATTTTTAGTGTTTGGATTAGCAAGTTAGTCTGCTATATAATCTTCTTTAATATATTATTTAAGTTCATATGGTTAGATATGCTTCATTAATTTAGGAACCATATTCATTAGCTTACAAATAATTCTTGATTAATTATATGTCGATTGTAGATACATAATTTGTAATATTAAGGTTATGAAAATTGAGAGCATCATAGATGTAATTAAATCATTTGAGGAGTCCATAGATAGAAATGAGCATGTGTATTCTAAGATGATTTAGCATCCATAAAATAGAAAAGATGGGAGGCGATTCTTATTTCTTTTCAATAAGGTAGTTGAAATCAGTATATTTGATGTTAATCTACTCATAGGATGATGGTAGTACTAATGTGAATCCAAAATAAGTTCATGGCATGTATTAAATGGTTGTAGGATCATATAGGCTAATAATTTGTGTTGACATAGAAATATTTCATAAATGAATTAGTATATGATCAGTTGTTGGGCCAGTAGGCCCAATCTCTAAAAGATAATTGACTACATATATAAATCGACCCATACAGTCTGGTGGACCTCATTTGAAGTATATTGTTATTTTAGTATGTTCTTCTGCAGTTGTGCTATTGTAATGTTAATTTTTGGTTAATTGTGGGGAGGTTGTGATGGTAATTTGAAAGCGATCAACAAATCAGAATGTGGGAAGTAGGCGTAGCTTGTTATCGCTAGTGGTGGGAACTCTTATACCTTTCTCGTAATCATTCAGTAGTTTACATTTCGAACCTTATCATGTTGTGTGTACTTGGTTGAGCATGTTGTTTGATATGCGTCTTCGGTTCCCCCGCGTGGAGTGCATGTGGGAAGACCACAGATCCTCGCTAAGTCAATTAGCACGGGAAGTGCAATATTACTATTCAGCACGGGAAGTGTAAATATTATTACTCTTTATGTTATAACCTAATTTACGTCTTAATAGCATGGGAAGTGAAATATTACTATTCAGCACGGGAAATGTAAATATTATATCTAAAGTATCTGGGGGAATTAGTCGTATGCATATCATCATTGGT
>JAJJMA010106279.1:0-11817 GCA_023529015.1 Papaver nudicaule | reverse complement strand
AAAAAAAAAAAAAAAAAAAAAACGAGTCCTGAAACTATCTGATCGTTGTTGTTACTCTGCATCCTCCACTTCTTCTGATAACTCTCCTTCGATTCTGAATACCCAAACCTTGTACTGAAAAAAACCATGAACTTACACCAGCGTAGACACTAACCAACAACATGGTGCCAAGACCAAATGGTCTTGCTGACGAATACACTAGAGAATGCATCCAATTCCTTAGTGGAGGCTCTAGGTGTAAAACGTGCCGGCACATCACGATACATGGCACACGAAGGCGTGCTTTTACGTGTCATGTGTCGTGCTGTGTTGTGCCTACAATCTCATCATGATGTGTCGTGCTGTGCTTTTTTAGTCAAAAGCAAAGCATGGCATGGCACATGGGCATTGCACATGAATAAGCGTGTTGTGCCTTGCCGTCTGTGCTGGCACACTTAATTTACGTCAACCTAAAAAAATGTTTTTTAAATATTTATATAACTTATAATGTAATAAATTATCATGTTAATTATAATAAATTTTGAAAAATTAATTAAAATTTAATATTTAATATTATATATTGCATAATATACAACTTTATTAACCAAAAAAAAAACATAAGTTCAATTTCACGTTATAACAAATGTATCGTTATTTGTTTTTCTACCAAATGAACGTCAAATAGACACATTTACAACATCAATTACATTTCTAAATATTTATTTATCACTCAATAAAATTAGATATTATGTATTGTCATACAAATTAATCAGAATAACAAAAATATAATGGTAATAACTAGGTAGATTTCATTTTTGTGTGAAATACACATGTAATGTAGTGCACTGTGTCGTGCTTTACACGTGCTTTGCCGTGCCGCGTGTTGTGCTGTGTTGTGCCGCGTGCTTGTTCGTGCCACATATTGTGCTGTGCTGTGCTGTGCCGTGCTGTCGATTAGTCAAGCACGACACAACACACTAAGCTAGCGTGTTGTGCCTGTGCTGTGCTTTGTCACGTACCGTGCTGTGTTGTGCCCAAATTTTAGCGTGCTGTGATGTGCCATCAACGTGCTGGCATGGCACAATTTACACCTCTAGTGGCGGCAAACAAATAAAATTGCAAACTTAAAGAGGTTTGAGAGAAAAAATTTATTGGAAATCACAGTATCGTTGTTGCTCTTGCTCCTGCAGCAGGAGTCCTGCTCATAGGGATACACTGGGACTACCACCCGTCACAAAATTCAGCAAATTATCCCTCTAGATAGCCGAATGTTTTGTAGGGGTCCCAATTTGGGACATTGTAAAGCATATATAACCTACGTTTTGATGAGGATGTTTTGAACTCTTGCATGTGAGACTATGTGTAAAGTATATAGGTCCGTACCACATTTTATTTGTGTGTGCATTCATTTTCGTCACCCAAATACTGATACCGGTTAAGTTCTGGTTCCAATTTTAATACTATTTTGATCATGTATGTATTTATTAAGTGGGTTTGAATTTGGACCACAAATAAAAACGTACTTGGGTAATGCATTAATCTTAATTTAAGATCGACGATTGATAGAAGCTTAATAAAACTCAGGTTGTACAATTCCAGTTTTCATTGTCAATCTACTTTTTATTCTTGGGATTTTTAATAAAGTAGCCCTCTTTTTTATTCTCTTTCTTAAATTGACCCTGTTATTTTCAAAATATATTAAGTAGCCTCTTCTTGACCCGTTTTTTTGAAAAAACACTAACTGCAGTTTAGTGTATATGTGGCAGTTAAATCTAATGGTAAAAGACTGGTTGGCCCTCAAACTTATCTGACCAGGGCCGAGTTAAATCGAGATGATAGAGCGACTCAATACCGATAAACAGAACTCAGTACCGATCTGGCCTAATTAACTCACTGTTGTTGTTGGGAAAATCTTCATCTTCTTCTCAAAAAATCCTACAGTGAAAACCTAGCACTCATGGAATAAGCAATCGACAGACTTTTTCATTTGATTGCAGAGCTACAAACACATATCAATATTGCAAGTTCACAAATCTCCCCCCTTTTTAATGCAAGCAACCCTATGTCAAAGCTTAGGTGTTGGTAGCCGTCGGATCTTTTGAAATTAAAGCCCAACCGTTGGATTTAGAGAAATCCCGAAAAAAATTCCGTCACAACTTTCAATCGTGTGACAGGAAATGACTAAGTTACCCCTTAGAAGATTTTAGTTTTCGCAAGATATTTCGTAATAAATAAAAGTTATAAGGGATAAATAAGTAAAAAGATATATGAAGGTCTCACGTTCGACTCACACTACCTCCTTCCTCCCTTTTGGTTTCTTATTTTCTCTTCTCACTTTCGTTTTTCTCCCAACTCTTCTCCTTCCGCCTACTCTCCCTTTTGAGAAAAACTCCATTAGCATTTTATGAAAGATATGAAGTTTCAGCTCAGATTCAAGAAATCAATGATGAAGATGATGATTCGAATCAATCGATCTTCCCAATTGAAGATGGCAATATCGATTTCCCAAAAAAAAAAAAAAAATTGTTGGCGATGAAGAAGGTGGTTCTGGGTTATTCAATTGACGATATATTGGGTGTATTTTCAGCTTCTTCGATTAAGTATGTGACTCCGAAATCCTAATTATTGATTGTTATTTTAGTTATTGGGAATTAGGGCTACACAAGTTAGTCATTGAATTCATAATTGTGGAATCTGTTATAGTAGACATCACTCCAAAGATGTACATTCGTTTTAAATTTGATAGGTACCATTGGAATCTAGGGTTTGTTAATTGAGATTGAATCTTAGTTTGTGAGATTTCGACAAAGTGCCTGCAAAAATTTAGGTATTTGTCAAGGGAGGCGAGTTAGATCACCATTTCAATTTTAGTGTCTCATTTACTTTTTGGGGTTTATCCTTCTATATGCAAATTTGAGTTAGAATTTTTTTGGTTGCAGAAAATTTGGCTCGAATAAAATTTTAAATGAACATTGTAATTTAGTTGTTAAGAGATCAACAACTGAAAAAAGAAGACATAATTGGTCATGTTTATCATCCAAACGTATCTCCATTGTTAGGTAATTGTAATGATATGGAATTAATTGTGTCTATGAAAATTCTCGCTTCACGGTTCTGTTACTTTTGCTCTTCATGGTATTCAACTCATTTTCACTTTATTCAATTTGGTTTTTATAAAGTTTGTGCATCATTTTGTTGATATTGTGCTAACCACAATTATTTGTAGACGAAAATTCACCGTTAAGGAGTTGGAAATCAAGGTATAAAGTTGCGGTTGGAACGGCTTGAGGTCTACATTATTTGTACATAAGACGCCGATGAAGAATAATGCATAGAGATTCCGTGTCTTCTAATACTCACTGCTGATTATGAGACTCAGGTATTGTGCTCTACTCATGAACCCAAAAATGTCCCAATCTATGAATACCAAGTTGAAAATCTAGAGTAAAAATTTGTTTTGTATATTAAACATTGTATTGTGCATTTGTTTTCAAGTATTACTGTAGTTATCTGATATTTCTGCATCATTTCTTACTTGAAAGCTACCATCACAAAATAGAAAAAAGAAAAAGTGGGTATGAGATGCATTCCTGCGTGTCATGACTACACCATTTAACATTAAGAATCTGTTGGTTGTGGTTGTTTGAAAGTCATGGTATTGCTTCTTTGGTTGCAATTCAATTTATTGCTGATATACTTGCCCTTTTCTGTCCAATGGATCCTTGAATGGTATACCTATCCGTAAGTATGACTTAGTTAAACCATAGGGTAATCGACGTCCTCTTCAGGCATGAAAATGATGAAATTTCAAAATTTATATTCATATAAACAGTTTTGTTATTTCCAAAGATATAGACATCATAGAGATTCCCTGTCTTTAATTCTTACAATGTACTTAGAATTCCAGAATCCAGTTCATGTAGGTGTACCTATTACACCCATTTAAACCACCCATTCAATCTATTTTTTTCTATTAACGTACCCTACATGTATGCAGGCAGCAAATGCCTGCATGTGCAACTCCACCACTACCAAAATACTGATTGAAAAGAGTTGGTGCTATCTTGCTTGCTGAGAATGGTGTGTTACAATGTGTATGTTCCCATCGCCAGGTTAATGCTAGGCAATATATATTGACTATCTTCATTTCTTGATAATTGTCAAGGTGTGCACGTCATGTTTGCGGTACAGTTCCTTCTCTGCTTCGAAGTGGAGGATATCACCAGTTCTGCCGTTTTGTATCTCTGGACAGTGACGTCCAGAAGATGGTCTGAACTCTTGAGAGGGTTGAGGTAAACAAAACTAATTTATCTTCCTCCTCTCCTAGAACACTGGACTGCGTCATTTCGTATCAACCAAATTGTTAGAAGTTGACAAATTCTCCAGGAATTTGATAAAGGAATAGTGGTATATAGCTTCTTGCAGATTCTGCTCCATTCTGTGAATTTACAAATTACTTTGACTCCTTCAACATGATGCAGCTGCGTAGTTACCCGTCTTGACTATCATGCCCTCACTGCGCCGCCAAAGCCAAAGCAGCTCTCTTGAGCCCTTAAGAATGCATATGAAAAGTTGAAAACCACACTATCACATGTTCATTGTTTGTGTTGAAGCATTGAAATGAAAAATGGTTACTCACTTTTGTACTTTCCTGTATTGTATTGGAAGGAAAATACTGTTTCCATCCAAGTAGCAATATTAAACTCACCTATATGGGGATCCTGATCAGTTTCTTAATTCTAAATACTGTGGAAAACTCAGTGTTTGCCGACGTGCATTGCACGTGCACTCTACTTGTATCTTTTAAGGCATTTCAATAAACACAGTTGATGAGATTGCTGCCATTTTTAAGCTTTTTATAGCTTTGAAATCTTCTATCCAAACTTAAAAACAAAACTGACCCATCTTTCCTAATTCTTCTCAGCCTCTAAATGAGCCATCATTCCCCTCAATTCATCCGTAAACCAACGTCATCAAGATCAATTTTTCAACTGCTTATCCCAAGCAACCAATCCACAACAAAAATTTATATTAAAAAAACAAAAGAGATTCATATTGATTAGTGTTTTTGCCCAACCCAAATTAAAATTAATCATTTGAATGAGAAAGGGGGATTTTCGAAACCCTAGAAATATAAGAAGAAGATGGAGGAGGAAGATACAGACAACTCTTTTCTGTTTGTAAATGTAAATAGGATTCCAAGGTTAAGTTTGTACTTTGCGTCATATTTATTGACAAAGTCGGTGTTGTTTGACCAAACTAGCGGGTCCCTATAACTTTCCTAACGGTAGGCCTACAAAATTAATTCTGAAAAAAACGGGGCTACTTTAAGAAAACGTAAAAACATGTTGGGGTACTTTATTAATTATCCCTTTATTCTTTGTCAGTTACTCAGTGAAAAGGTGAAATCTTCACAGGTTTAAACTCAAGCTGTATAAAAATGGCTTCGGTCCTTCGTACACAAACCACTTGCTAAGTTGCTACGGCCATGATTGTTTTCTGTGAAAGAAGGTCACATAAGACTATCTTGTTGACGGTAAAAACTATCATTGCCAATGCCACTAGTGTTGTGGTAAAATTATTGAGTGATGATATCAGTGATCTAGTTCGAAACTCGTCAGCGCCAAATTAGCGCAGAGAATGTTAGCATTTGATCTCTAACGGTTGGCTAACCACCAAACAAGTTGGGGCAGAAAAGCACTTTTTTTCTTTCTTTCTTCAGCTTCCCCCTAAACCACAGCTTGAATCAAGGGAGAAAACCACAGTTTCTTTAAGTGGAAGAAGATTGAATTGAACAACCACTAGAATCAATCTTAGAGGTCTCACTGTTACGGCACATGAATGTAACAGTTAAAATACCCGGTAAAACTTCTGTTTGACATGGACTACTTTAACTAAGGTTACCAGAACACTACTACCACACCTACAGGATCTAACCAGTGTATGCAAAACGGTTAATAACTGTCGTAGGTGTTAAATTTTTTTCTGCTTTTGGGTTGCATCATAAATGTGATTATATCGCATGATAATGACATTTTTGTGTTCTTTTGGGACCACTTTTATGTTTCTTGGACATGTCTATTCCATATCATCTTTTTCGGAAGAAAAATGTATATGAATCGTAGAAACATGTGATGTAATCAAGGAGACGTAGGAAAGGGGATTTATTAGGTGAATGCGCACCCTAACTAGGGTTAATGAGCAGTCAAAAATGCACCATGTGGTCTCTAACCGGCAAATGGTGATCAAACGAACGACAGTATTCTTTCTACATATTTTGTCATTTGAGGCAATCATTAAGTTCAAAGACCATCCACAATGGCAACAAATCTAGCATATATGCTAGTATAATTTTGCGCTCATAATGGAGGTTGTTATATTAAAATGCCAAATGTGACAATTACAAATAAAAATTATTGAATTTATTTTCATTTTTGATAAAGGAAGAAAATATATTAAGAGGGAAGAAGAATGTACAAAAGGCAACTTACAAGGAGTATGAAGCCAAGAACAAAACAATTAGAGTTAGACAAAAACCACATCCCACTCGTCAATCAAGTGACTAAAGCCTTGAGTTCGAAACTGGTTTGCGTCGAGATGGTATGAATTTTTCTTTATTTTCTTTGCCTAGCTACTTGGACTTGTAGGTAGGGTTTCAGTCCAACCTTGAATATAATCTTTCATATTTAAAAAAAAAAAAATGACTAAAGCCATGTTTGGGGTTGTTTTCTTACTACCAAAAGCACTTTGTAACAAACTTGATTTTTACCAAAGATTGTGTTTGGTTAATTTTTTTCAAAGTGCTTTTGGAGAATATCACTTTCACTTTTGAGTAGCTTTTAAAAGCATCAAAAGCAGATGTTGTGGATCCACCTAATCTTATTCAGTTGATTATCCATTTTAGCCTTATTATTTTACTAAAATGAAAAATTTTACGCTTGAATATTGTGCACATATGTATTATTATATTCCCTACTTCAATATTTTCACTTTTTTTTCTTTTGAAATAAGATAATCATTATTTATATTTATTTAAATATTTTCAAATTAAAAATATTAATTTCATATAATTAGATTGTATTTTTATACAAAAATTTAAACATGTTTATTTTCGTCATTAATTACATCTTCATCACTTTTGCATGACAATTTACCAAACATAATTTACAGTTTATTAGTCAGGCAGCACTTTCAATATTATAATTTACCAAACGTCCTACTACTTAATTTCACAGCACAGCACAACAATGCACAACGCTGATAAGAAACGTCCTTATTACCTAGGACTAATCCTACCGGGAGGTCAGATTTGCTAGTTTGGGTCAACCTTTAGGGTTAAGTTAGGAAAGTGGCCTTTCCTTGAGTCGTAAGTTATTTAGAGTTTTTTCCCTTTATAAATTTGAGTATATTATTGGAAGTCGGAGTCTGTATAAATACTTGAAGACTATCGATTGAATGCAGAGAAGAATTTTATTAAGTTTTTACCAATAAGCTTTATTACGACTTGCTTCTGTTTATCCTCTTATTAAGAATCTTCTAGGTTCTTATCAATTGGTATCAGAGATGGTTCGTCCAGTTTATGATCAAACACCATTACACCAGAACACAGGAGAGAAAGATGGAGTAATAACTCAAGGAATTACAAGATAAATTGAAGGCTCTGAAGACCCAGATTTCTGAATCGAAGAAAGAATATCGACTATTTGTTAAGCTTGTATTGCAAAAAAATTGATGGACATGAATAAAAAACTTGGTTAAGTAAAGCTGAAACCTATTTTGAGTATTACAAGATTCCTGACGACGAAAAGGTAAAGATGGCAAGCTTCCATCTTGACAGAAGGGCTACACAATGGTACAAGTGGGTACATGATTACATGGTGGATATGTCATGGAAGCAATTTCATGCTAGATTATTAAAAAGATTTGGAAGTACAGGCCTTAAAGACTATGCAGCTAAACTCTCAAAATTTAGGCAAAACAGTTGCGGAAACTTTGAAGATTTTCGTGAGGAGTTTGAACGGTTATCTAATCGGTAAAATGATTACCTAAAGATTATCTTATAAGTTTTTTTATTAGTGGACTTAAGGAAGATTTGGTATGGAAACACTTTCATACAAGCCAACTACATTAATTCAAGCTATTAATATTGCGCAATTACAAGATGCGAAAGTTTCCATAAAACGTCAAATTGTTAGAAATAATAATCGATCAATGGTACCATCTAATGTTAGTAACAATACTTAAACTAAGGCGTCTCCAAGTTTTCATCCTACTAGAAAGTTGTCTCAAGCTGAAACTGATGAAAGAAGAAAACATCAATTGTGTTACTACTACAACGAGAAGTGGTTTAGGGGACACAAGTGCAAACTTAAAACAAATTTCTTAATTGAGGGAGAAGAAGAACTAGGCGAAGATGACGTCGAACCAACATCCAGTGGAGAAGGAGAAGAACCATATCTTGAAGAAAAGATGGGTGAGATCTCTGTGCATGCATTAGCAGGGTCACAAGCACCTCAAACAATGAGAGTAATTGGAGCTATAAAGAAGGAAAAGGTAACAATTTTGGTCGATTCTGGTAGCACTCACAATTTTATTGATCCAACAATTTCAAAGAGATTAGGAATTGAAATATTAAGTGATGAGAGGTTTGAAGTGATGGTTGCAAATGGAACACGAGTTTCATGTTTAGGTAGATGCCCAAGTGTGGCATTCGAACTGGAGAACTATAAATTTACGAGTGACTTTCATGTTCTATCTTTGGGAGGGTGTGATGTTGTTTTGGGTGCACAATGGTTAAAGACTTTGGGCCCAATCAGTTGGGATTTTAAGAAACTCACAGTGGAATTCATTGTGGATGATAGAGTCATTCGACTACTGGGTGAGTTAAATCACAAGGCAAGAATAGCTACAAGTCATTGAATGCAGTGTCTGGTAAGAAGTGTAGCTCTTATCTATGTCTGCCATATACAACAAGCACAATAACAACAAACCAAGGATTTGAAATTTCACCTAATATTTGCAAAGTTATAGAAGAGTTCAAGGAAGTGTTTTCAACCCCAACTATTTTGCCTCCATCAAGAACGCATGATCATCGAATACCACTACTGCCAAATAACACTCCTATCAGTGTGCGACCATACATGTAGGCTCACTATCATAAGAATGAAATTGAAAATTGCGTCAAAGAATTATTGGATATCGGGTTACGTCCAAGTACCAGTCATTTTTCTTCACCTGTACTATTGGTGAAAAAGAAAGCTGGGTCGTGGAGAATGTAGAGCATTAAATCTTGCTACTGTGAAGGATAAATTTTCTATACCGGAAATTTATGAATTTCTGGATGAAATACATGGAGCATGTTTCTTCTCGAAGTTGGATTTACATGCAAGTTATCACCAAATTCGAATGCACGAAGATGACATACCCAAGATGGATTTCAGAACCCACGACGGTCAATACGAGTTCCTAGTGATGCCGTTTGGACTTACGAATGCACCTTTTATGTTCCAACATTTAATGAATGACATGTTCCGTAATCAGCTCCGTAAGTATGTTTTAGTATTCTTTGATGATATATTAATTTATAGCAAAACATAGGATAATTACTTGTTACATCTATGGGTTGTTTTTGAGATATTACAATCACAAAGATGGTGGTGAAATTGAGCAAATGTTCATTTGAAAAAGAAGAGGGTGAATATCTTGGGCATGTAATAAACCGTGAAGGAGTAGCTGCTGATCCATCAAAGATACAGTTCATGAAAGAATGGCCAACACCTACAATTGTCAAAGCACTAAGGGGTTTTCTGGGTTTGACAGGTTATTATAGAAAATTTATAAGAGATTATGGAAAAATTGCTTCACCATTAACACAATTACTTAAAAATGATGGTTTTAAGTGGACCAATGAAGCTGTCAATGGGTACCCGATTACTCGAAACCGAACCGAACCCGATGTTAATGGGTCCGGTTACGGATCTTAATACTGGACCCATTAGAAATTTAGGTACCCGATGGGTAGGACCTGGAACCTATCGGGTCTAAACGGTTAATACCCGATAGGTATCCACGGGTATCGGGTATCCGTTTATTCATCACTTTACTAGTGTTTTTAGCAAAAACTTGAGGCATTTGTCTAGGTTTGACTTCGATTTTTTTAGGTATTTCATTTTCTGTTCAATTTAGTATTTACTTTGACCATTAATAAAGAATAACTATAATTTTATACTAAAAATATATTGGACTAAAATAAAAAATGAAGTATATTTATGTTTTTCTGGAAAAAAACTACTCCCTCCGTTTCTAAAAACTAGAGTTTGACTTTTTCCTACTTTTTCCTAAAAATTAGGGAACTTAATTAAACAAAAAATATTTGATTTAAACTTGTTTTTTTTTATGATGGGTTTATCGTTGACATGTGTCATGGGTTAACAAAGAAAAAACAAGTTTAAGTCAAATATTTTTAGTTTAATTAAGTTCCCTAATTTTTAGGGAAAAGTAGGAAAAAGTCAAACTGGCCTATTTTTTTGAAACAGAGGGAGTATTATTTTTTTAATACCCAACGGGTACTCGGATCCGATGACTACCGACTATTTTAACGGGTCCGATTATGGATCCACTAATTTAATAACCGGACCTGGAACCGACAGGACCCGGAATCAATCAAAATAAACGGTTCCGGTTCTCGGTAGTATACTACCCGGACCCGATAGGACTCGTTGACACCCCTGATTTAAATCGCTTAAGGAATCCATGACTTCAGCTCATGTGTTACCATTGCCTAATTTCTCTAAAACCTTCGTGATTGAAAGTGATGCTAGTGGGAGAGGTATTGGAGCTGTTTTAATGCAAGAAAGCGGCCCATTGCTTACATTATCGAGGCACTTGGTCCTAAACACTTGGGACTGTCAAGGTATGAAAAGGAATGACAGTAAAACCTCTATAGAAGAATACTCTATAAGGGAATAAACTCTATATAAGAATAAGAAATTATGGTCCTGAATTGGTTTAATCTTTGTAAAAATTACCTCTATATAAGAATAACCTCTCTATAAGAATATTTTCTTACGGTCCCAAGGATATTCTTAGATAAAGGTTTTACTGTACTTGCAATCATTCATGCAATAACCAAATGGAGGCCATATTTGGTTGGACGTAGGTTTTTGGGAACAGATCAGTAAAGTTTGAAATATTTCTTAGAAGCCAAGGCCAATACATCTTTTCAGCAAAAGTGGCTGACTAAATTGCTCGGATGTAACTATGAAATTGTATATAAAAAGGGGATTAAGAATCAAACAGCTGATGCATTATCTCGAATGTATGATGGTACTGGTACATTAAAAGTTATATCTTATGCACATTGTTCGTGGATGGATGAACTCAAACATGATCTTAAGGTTGATCCTTGGATAATTGAGAAGATACGGAAGTTGGATCAAACTAGTTTCAATACATTTTTGAATATAAAATTTTATTAAAATATCGCCAGAATCAATTAGTTGCCGGTCTATTGTCTAAGTGGAAAGATATTCTTATGAAATAATTTCATTCAACTCCAGCTGCTGGTCATTCAAGTTACTTGAAGACTAGAGGTTAAATAGGTTGTTACTGTTAGGACATTGTCCGGTCAAACCCACTAGCGTTGGTATGCCAAGCTAGTTGTCAGTTTTAGGTGTCAAAACTCAATTCTTGATTTAGCCTACTTGAGTTTAGATTTCGGAATTGGGATATAGACAAAGTAGTAGAGACCTTGAAGACGAAGACTGTGAGACAAAGAAGACATCAATTATTTTTCATCGACAAAAGGTTAGTAGGAGTTATGACTTTATGGAAATTCTT
>JAJJMA010106262.1:26922-43740 GCA_023529015.1 Papaver nudicaule | reverse complement strand
CGTAGGAGCACATTGGTAGCTGAATTTCTTGTAGGGTGAATTCAGTCTCGATACAGTCCAGTCCGAAATCTGAGAGTAGGCTAGCGTCTGTATACCGTTCAATCTGAGGGTGTTCACATCTGGACGAGATCCCGGGGTTTTTCTGCTAGGTTTGCAGTTTCCTAGTTAACAAAATTCTGGTGTCTTGCATTATTTTTCCCTTCCGCATTATATTGTCTCTGATCCATATGATAGAAGTAATTGCAAGTTTGTTGATTCATAACCTTTGAGTGAATCCATCTCTATTGAGATCTACGAGAACTACGTTCTTGTTAGGGTTCGGTTCTCTGAACTATACTCAGGTTGTTGTTTGAATATTGATTTGTGATATCGTTCAAACAACCATAATCAACTAGGTTCACGAAAACAAAAAGTTGGTGGTATATCTCGGTATCCTCGCTTTTTCACCTTCCTTTAAAAGAATCCTTATTTATTTAGAATTCCTTCTCTAAATAGAGTTCTACCCTCAATTAACTTCAGGTTAACTAAGTTTTTTAAACAACGAGATACACATGTATCAATTATACTTGTTCTTGTCTATTCTACGGTCCTTCTCTACTGTATAAGGCCATTCAAGAACAGTTAATCAACTACAAGGTTGATAGTAGCAACATACGGCTGCTCACCGCGTGGTAAGACCTAGTTGTTCCATTAGTATAAGAATTAGGGTTTTAGTTCTTCAGTTTTGAGGTAGAGACAAGTTTGGCATCATTTACTTGATTTGCGTGCCAGTCCTAACTTGTAAAAGAGATTTTTGTATAACCTTGACCATATCTAAAGGAAGACACTTTCAAGTGTTAATTTGTCAGAGGACAGATCAAACACTAGTAATCTTTGTTTGAAATATAGATTGAGTACTGAAGCCTTTAGCAGCGGCTAAAGCAACTCCTAGGCCTGTAAAAGACGTCAGCTAGGGGAATCAAGTACGTAGGGTCTTGTGAGATCCAAGAGAAGTAAGGAGTGCGAAATTAACTGAATAACTTGGACGACTTGGTTCGGTCTCAACTACATCCCGGTCCGAAGTCTGATAGTAGGCCAGTGTTTGTAGATAGCTTATTTATTGTGTGGTGTTCAAACTGGACTAGGTCCCGGGTTTTCTGCTGGATTATGGTTTCCTCGTTAACAAAACTTTTGATTTGTTAAACAGGTTAGTATGCTATTTTATTATACGCTTTAGCATGATATGTTTATTTTCTTTTAGATTGTGCCGGATTTTCGTGTTCATTAAGGGTTGACCTGTTTTAGGTTTTCTTATAGACTTGTCTATTTTTTTGGTAAGCCTGTACGAGTTATGTGAAAAATGTTCGAAATGACGATAGATTCTCAGTTTATCCCGTCTAGCTTGATGGTTAATTAGACCAAGTCATGTTAATTTTTTTGGAAATGACGATAAATTTCAAAGTTTATCCCGTCTGGCTTGATGGTTAACCGGACCGGGTCATGTGACTTTTTTATTTTTTGAAATTACGATAATTTCTAAGTTTTATAGTTATTTTTTTATTGCGTGTATGCTCATCGACTCCGTATCATCCACGGTAGGTTTCATGGCCCATTGTTTTTCCCTTGGGTTTTTGTTTTCATCTTCGATGATTTCCTTATTCTTTCTTCAAATTTGAACAACTTTATTCTAGTGAAAGGTTCATCTTTTTAGAACATATAGCCCTGTAATTAAACCCAAGAACTTTGGTATGTTAAGTTAGTTGTCAAGTTTAGATCCTTGATTTAGTCTACTAAAGTTGTTTCAGATACTGAAATTAGATTAGTTAATTGCGTTACAAGTTTCACCGAATAACCCTGAAGGCTGCAGATTTAAGGATACACAAAGATATCATGAAGACTTCATTATCAAAGGTTATTGTGAATTTCCCTTGGATTCTTTTCATCTACTAATCTATCATTTCGAACATAGTTGTAATTAAAATATTTATATAAGAAAAATCATATATGAAAGGACATGCTTGTTATAAACTTGCTCTTATTTCGAATACACAACATAAGTGTATCTATAGATAGGATTGAATTAAGAATTTATCGAAGCTAACTACTTTAATGATTTGTTCAAATCAAATGTCCTCGAAAAACTGTCGGGGTTCGCAAACCATGTTCGAAAAAAGTTCCTCAATTCAAAATAGTTTTAGGGGTCGCGAACCAGTTTGTAGGGTTCACGAACCTTGTCAGTCGGAAAAAATAGTGATCCCAAAATAGAGGTTAGGTTCGCGAACGTATGAGTCTTCCTTCTAAGTTTGATCATGTTGTAACAAAGAGTCTAAATATTTAACTGTTTATTTTATTAATCAACCAATGGGTTCTCTTTTAGCTTATGAAGCAAGAATGAACAAGTCAGTAGAGCAATCTATTGAACATGCTTTTCAATCACAGCCGGAGGTTTCGAAGAAGAATGAAAAGGGCGAAAGTCCCTCTAACCACAAGTCTATAGGAAGAGGCCGAGGTCGTGGGCTATCGTGGTCGTGGAAGAGGGTGTGGTAGATCTAGTCATAATAGATCAGACTCTAACAAAAGAGACTAGTGTTACAATTTTTGACAATGCACCTATTGCAAGAAGTATGGTCATGATGAGAAGTATTGTTGGGAAAATAAAGGTAAAGGTGAGCAAACTTTGCCGAAGAAAATAATGAAGAATGTAACTTGTTTCTTATCTGTCTTAACTTAAATAAGAGTAAGACTGATATATGGTTTGTCGATAGTGGTTGTAGCAATCATATGACAGGTGAAAAAGAGTCTTTTCCGCAAAATAAATGAAGCTGCAAAATTGCAAGTTTGTCTTGGGAATAATAAATGTGTTCAAGTTGAAGGAAAAGATACCAGCGCAATAAAGACTAAATCAGGTATAGAAAAACTAATCCATGATGTTTATTACATCCCTAGTTTAGCTCAAAACTTGCTTAGTGTTGGGCAGTTGATTCGAAAAGGGTATTCTTTGTTGTTTGGAGATGGTGTTTGTGTGATCAAAAGGCATAATAAACTTATTGCCAAGATCACTATGACTGAAAATAAGATGTTTCCATCTTCGTTTATCTACCATTGATGAATTCTCTTTGGTTGATAATACTTCTGGTGATTCTCGCCTTTAGCATTTGCGTTAAGGGCATTTGCATTTTATTGGTTTGAAATTGTTGCATCGGAAGGATGTGGTTTCTGGTTTGCCTTCAATTATTTGTGTTGATGGTGTTTGTGAAGGGTGTAAAGACGAGGGTACCGAGTACACCACCAATCTTTTAATTTAGTCCACCTATAAGTCAAACCTTGACCGATTCCTGTAATCAAGAACTCAAGAACAAGATCTCCTTCAGATCTGATTGATTCACACGAGTGAGTCAATACAAGAATCCGAAAGACTATGTCAACCAACCAAGTACGATACTTAAATTATAAATGAAGGCTCGTAGAAAAACCCCGGGACCTAGTCCAGTTTTGATTACTTTTAAGAATTAAGCCGCCAACACACTTACTCTCAGACTTCGGACTAGCTGGTGCAGAGAAAATGACCCTAACACGATTATTAGTCAGGAAGATTTCCCCTCAGTTTGCCGACGCCTCCAACCACATCAAGGTGGTCACGCACATGTAATCCCCTACGTAAATAGACGCCCGTTACTGTCTTACGCAAGAGTTGCCTCACAGCCCGTCGCGAGGACTATCGCTACCTGACCTCCAATCGGACGATTACAACCTTATGGACAACAACCAAATAGCGCCAGGTCAAATCGCTAGATGATATCCTTACAGGGGTGTATTCAATCAGGAGTTATATGGATAATAATGCATTTTCAATTGACGGAATCTAGAGGATTAATATAGAATCTTGAAAGGAGTCTTGCGGAATATAATAGATTAATATAGAATTCTAAATTGATTTTTTCATGGAAAAGTAAGGAATATTAAAGATTTCTAAAAGTAGAAATGATTATAAAAGATATGAATAACTATTATTATACTAGAATAATCCGCACCGTAATGGCACGACATTGGTGTAAAAATTGTAATTTTGAATTTTTGGTGTGGCGGTGGTGGTGGCGGGCGATACTAGTGGTGGCCGTGGACGTATAGGTGATGTTGGTGGTGGAGGTGGAGGTGGTAACGGTGGTGCTGATGATGGTGGTAGCGGAAGTCGCGCGGTGTTGGTGATGGCGGAGGTAGTCGGGAAAACATGGTATTAGTGGTGGATGTGGTGGTGCTGCTTATGGTGGTGGAGGTGGTGGTGGCACAAACCCTATTTTATTAGCAAAGAAAAATGAAAATCCATAAGTTTCCGCAAAAGTCTTGTGCCTTGGGTCAAGATTTGTAAGAGAAAATAATGTATATATTTTGCCTTGTAATATCCACAAGATTCCACAAAAGTCTTGGGTCATTAACTTTCCACAAAAATCAATTTGAGTTGGATACCTCAGATTGTCGTGGAGTTTAATATCCATTAAATTGAATACCTCGGAAAATTAAAGAATCCTGATAAGTCTATATTGAATACCATGGAAATTTCAGGAGTCTTAATTATCCAGAAAAATCCCGATTGAATACACCCCTGTTAGTAACTAACAAATATTTCACCGAAGTCATTTCACACTAAGAGCGACGATATTGAGTTTACTTAGGCAATAAACACTTCGAGATATCGATCAAGGTTTCAAAACCTAAACTCTCGAAAGAGAAACCTTGTCGTCCCAGTTGGAATCAAGCAGATAGTTATAGCAAGTACGATATGATATGACCGTGAATAACGATGTACCAGCAAAGAACAAATCCAATAACAACGATCTTGATTCCACTCAATATCTACAGTTTAGGCACACAAACCGAAAATTTCTTGCTGACAAATCCAGGTTAATAGATAAAGAGTATGTTCTAATCACAACGATCTTGAGTGGCCTTATAGCAGAAGAGAAGGACCATATAATAAACAAGATTGCAAGGTTTGATAGACGTGATAGAACAGAACACAAGTACAATACAAAGAAGACTAGTAAACATAAACTAGTTTCCCGTAAGAGGTACTTCTAGGCTTCTCGATCCCTAGAGAAGACTTTCACGTAATTCTAGACCGAGAGAAAAAGTTCAAAGGTAACTGAAAAGAAAAGCGACAAACACAAGCTTACAATTCCGAAGAAGAGCTTGGACAGGGGGATAAAGCTTTTAGGAGAGATACCACTCCTATTTATATTGACTAAGGCTTAGCTTTGAAATGAGGCAAACTTAATTTTGAAAATTCCACAAAGCACATTTACATATTAATTCCGAAATTCCCCATTTAGTCTCATAGCATTTAATGAGAACTAATACTCTAGCATTTTACATTTAAGAAAAATATATTCCATAAAGAAAATATACTTTCGAAAGATGTTTAGCCAAGAACAATCAAAGCAAATAATATCTTAAGGTATATTTGGATATTTCTTTTAATTCAAAATATAGCGCTTACCAAATATGCTCCCTGGGAAAGAGCTCAATTCGAAAACGTGTCTTTAGTTTCGAAAATCTCCTTAGATATTATTACTTCCAAATGTCGTCACCAGCTTTAATAATGTCGACATAACTTCCTTAGTATTGATGGGCTAACCAGACGAACCTAGGTGGAAGTGGGATCTGGTCCAACGTGGTTCAACGTTCCGCATAAACGCATCATAACAGACGTGGACAAGCCTTGTGTGCTAAGCTTAAGTGAACACATAGGTTAAAACATTCCGAATCACGCAAATAGACATACCATTGGAAGTACGGTGCGAGATTCCACGAGTAACTAGCAAAATGTTAAATCTCCTGAATTCTTGATTCCAATATAGATGTCACGTTAATGATATCCAAGAATTCAAATCAAAACATCAAATGAATAATCAAATGAATATTTGATCGAGTAGTAAATCATACGAAGATTTTAATCACGTACAATATTGATCAGAAATCATGTGTCTACTAACTAGAGCGACTAACCATATTTCTGATGATGACTCAATCTCACTTAGTTGTACATTGAAGATGAACGAATTCAAACTTCAAACCGAGAATATCAAACTCATTAATTCGTTGAAGCACAAATAAAAAAGGTAGAGTTTGAACTTCGAAGCTACGCATTCTGAGTCAACCATATTAAGGTTTCGAAACGTACATCTGTTTTGGCAGAAACCAAATTAAGGTTTCGGAACCTAAAGTTCATTATATGACCAAAACCATATTAAGGTTCCCAAATCAAGTTTCCACATAGCGAAACCTAAAGCTTGGTTTCGAAATCTAGATTATGTTTAACAAAACCTTGGTTAAGGTTTCGAAACAAGAAACACATATTAAATTCTCCACAAATGTTTGGTGTTGTACTTGAGAGTCCATGTGGTCGAGAACCGTTTAAGCATCACACCTTTTTAGCCTCGATGCACAGGAATATATTCCCCGGTTCACATAAACCTTTAGGAAACCCCAGGGTCTTTTCGACCTTTTAGAACTCACATGGTCAAGACACATTGGCCTCGATTCTCAAGTCACTGTAAGCCAACAAACATAGTTACGAATCTGTATTATCTCATTGGTCACAATATTTAAGTTTCGGACCAATAGCTTATGAATACGAAAACCAGATTATGGTTTCGAAATCAACGTTTAGTTTTACCAAAACCTACATTGAGGTTTCGAACATTGAAAATTCATAAGTTGAGATACAAAAATATGGTTTCGGAATCCAGAAGTGAGATATGGCATACAAGATGTTCATATACAGAATCAAATGAATGATTCAGAACTTCAGTGTTCAGAGCCAAACCATGACGGCGTATGTGAATCTCAGAACAACAGTATTTCGAGTCTACACAACATAAGTGTGAGTCACGATCTCTCTTACATTGGCTCATACAAGTATACGCAATCAATCTAACAGAGCCAGACTGGTAAGAAGAGACACAATATTGTGATGGATCAAATCTCGTAGTACTACCGAGATAACATCACATTGATATATCCAAATCGAAAAGGTTTTAGGAAAAACCTTTATATTAACTTAGAGACGGAGAAGAAAAGAAAGCTCTAAGCAATATTGGAACGTCATAACTACAACACAAATACCGCAAACGGTAAAGTGAAGTTATCATAAGACACACTTATCACAAGTGATCAACTCATAACGTAAATCTCAAGCTGAGAGTTATGTTTATGTCTTTTGTAGCACAAGTGTAAAAGATAATGGAATCGCGTTATTTAGATTCACTAACCTGTTGAATGATGAAGCTGGATTTCTTCGTTTGATCTTCAGTCTTTCTTCAACTCTTCAACTAGTGATTCTAAATCCTACCAAAATCTTCCACAACCTAAAACTAACTCTCTCATGACTTCACCTAATTGTGTGTTGTTTAGCGGTCGAGTTTTGATCACTAAAGTTGACAACTAAGCTTGACATACCAACACTTAGTGAGGTTGACCGAGCCATGCTCTAACAAAGGGTGTGTTTATGGAATACAACATTGTTTTTCGTTTTCAGTTGGAAAAGCTTGGAGAGCTACAATTTTTTGGAATTGGTTCATGCAGATGTTTGTGGTCCTATAAATACTCATTTGTTTAATGGTAGTAGGTGTAAGATATTTTGTCATAATGGTTCATTCTAACCACTTGTGTGCACAAACCTGGGTCGTTGATTCACATTAGAATACGCCAGGTCGAGGTAAATGATGCGAGTTATCTATTTGGACCCTAGTTAAACTGCGGGGTGTTCTAGCAGTTTTCAAGGTGGTTGTAACCCTATATGCTCTATATTCTCTCATGGGTGAGAACTAGAAAATACCATAAAGAGAGGAGTCCATCTTCTCATCCAAGATGCATTATCGTATCCCCTATACGGCCAACCTGATAGAGAAGAGAAGGCTCTGTTCTCAATTGTTGCCCTACTGGAATTGCTGCTCATCGTGATTGTTGTCAAGTATACACAAGGAACTGTTCTTTTGGTTTATATCATGATCTTAATATAAGCAAGATCCTCATGTTGTTATACTATTACATATGTGTATTTTCATGCACGTTGTACGTAATAAATCTTACATGTGGCATCAGAGCCATGTTGTGCCTAGGGTAAGAGTCTGATTTTACTGATTAAGGTTCTTAAAACTGAGTAAAAAAAATCGATTGCTTGTATGTATTATTATGACTGTTTGATCTAAAAGGTTTTTGCGATAAATATACTTATTGATCTGTTATCTGTACCTATTATGGTTGATCATATTGTTTAACAGTATAAGATGGTCTATCCTATTTGGGTTATTGAGGACCGCTAAAGTGTTCATTCGACATCACACAGTCTATACAAGGTTATGTCTTTCCCAAAGGTGACTGACTTGTAAACATTGTGTGTTATTGAATTTGGTTTCAAAGCCAATAAGATCATTAGTGTGTGCATATGAGCAGTGAGCTACTGTTTCTACCGAAAGGTGTTCAGTTGTTTCATGTGTAAACTAGGTAGAGTAAAATGACTTATTGAAAAGTGTTTAAAGATGAATAACCCTCACCCAAAGGCAAGGAAGTGTTTATGTTGAAATAAATTTTAATGAATCAGTTCTGCAGAATGCTTATGTCGCATATAAGGAGGTGAATATATATGTATTTACTGCCTAAAGGTGTAATTGATTATGAATATATATCATTGTTTCCGCGGAGTGGAAAGTTGCAAATTTTATATATAATACATTGTGAGTATTTCAGCTATACCCGAAGAATGATTTACATCTTGTTATACAATTAAATTGTATCGTTGATAAATAGAATGTCTGGCCCATTACTACAATGGTTAATTGTTAACAGTTATGGATGGATCTATGATTCATCGTCATTGAACCACCGAGGAGTTCAAACTTCAAGAAGTGAAAATCGAAGCTTGGACTTTTTTTAGGATGTGTGGATTATGACATAGCCATTAATGAAGATGCAGATGCTTCTAAGACTGTTAAGGCAGAATATCTCAAATGCGTGAAAGCTAACATAATGGCTATGATGATAATAAAGTCCCCAATAGGGGATGATATTCGAGGTGGGATACAAAAGGACACTGCGAGATAATTGCTGAAGGAAATAAAGAATCAGTTCACACCTTCAAAGAAAACACCTCAATTCAACTATTTATCTGAACTGATGGTCAGGGAAATGCTCGTGAGCATACTAGTACAAATATGGGTTTTGGTCACGGTTTCCATGGTCTCGGTATTACCTATAAACGTGTCTAAAGGTAAGTTTGTCACGGACGAAGATGTTATCGTGACCATGTGCTACATATTAGGACACGAGTATGTTCGACACGTGTCTAATATTAATCAATCCACGTTTTCTTAAACACGATCTAAACTTAGAAGTACTCGGTATTTCTTAACCAATCTTATTTTCTCCCACGATGTAACTACAACTCCACTCCCCTTCTTACCTGTTAGCCCCACAATATTGATCTCCCACTTCTTGTCTCTATCCTTCAAACTCGAATTAAAATCTTATTTCATATAGATTGCCTGTTCGATCTTCTCCGGAATTTGAATCGAAAGCTCCAATCAGTCAGGTAATGATATTTTTTCTTTGTCTCTCTTTATATCTCTATTACATAGCTCGAATTTCTATGGTTAAAATTATAGTATTTCAAGGTAACACTTCGAGTATTTCGTTCACAGTTCTTATAATTGCTGGGTTTTTTTCTTTTTTAAATTGTTACGAGATTATTAGGTTATCTCTATCAAAATTGAAAATTATTTATATGACCCTGATAATTTTGGTCTTTATTCTTTTAACCCCAGGGTTTTTACAATAATTATACAAATTATTGATATGACCCTATATATTAAAATCACTTCTACTCTAATTTTGGAACAAAATAAATATCGCACGTACTATAATTCAAAAATTAACAATTTTCGAAAGCTCTCGACAAGATCTACACAACGAGTACCATTGTCGATATGTTTCGAAGATTTTTTTTTTCACGCTACCGGTGATGGTTATTGTCTTTGTGTGCATACTGTCTTCACATCAAAATTTATAATGATATCTTGTTTGTTGTTTTCACTATGGATATCCATTTTGCCATGAAACTCAAACTTTTAGAAATCTTGATCGGATTGTGCATATTGTCTTCACTAATTCTGTTATCCATTTCTCAATGAAAGTGTTTATGGTATTTATGCTTCAACATGATGTGAATAGTATATGCACATCTAATTTCTTGGAATTCTAAGCTACGACTAATAGATGTGAAGAGTATATGCACATCTAATTTTTGGAATTCTGAGCTATAACTTTTAGATGTAAAGACTAATAGATGGAAAGAGTATATGCACATCTATTTTTTTTTTGGAATTCTAAGCTACAACTTGTAGATGTAAAGACTATATGCACATTTATTGGATGTGAAGAGTATATGCACATCTTTTTTTTTTTTGGAATTCTAAGCTACAACTTGTAGATGTACAGACTATATGCACATCTAATTTTTTGGAATCATTTAGACAACAATTTTTTTTTAGGAAACGAAAATTTGATATTTGTATTTATGCTTGTTGCGTAGGTCTTTCAAAGAGCTTTGCAAACATATAAAATTTGTTAAATTCCAACGTACGGTTAATGAGATATATTATATTTAAGTTTGATGGACAATTATACCCCTAAAAGATAGAATTTTCATACTTTATTCAAATGACCCTAAATATTTCTCTCTTGACCTTCAATATTAAATGGGCCTCATCCCTTCAAGCCCAGGGTCAAGAGAGTAAAGGAGAGTGAGGGGAGGGTCAAATGCTAAATTTCCACTTTTGGATTTAGGGCAAACCAATTTGATGATAAACATTCGATTAAGTTCAAGCGGCTTGGGAGTTTGAAGTCGGTATCATGTTTTGGGATTCATTTTCGTTTAATATATTTAAAAAATTTGCTAAATTGTGAAATCAGTGAATTCGTTAAATTTTAGGGTTTTCATATTTGGAATCATGGTATTTTATTTTTCCAATTTTGATTGTATTTTGAATTTGAAAATAGGTACCCTAAGATATGCATTGCTAGAGTGTGGGAGATCCATACTTTTTTCTTTTCTATGCTAAAGGTAAGTTGGTTTCATTCTTGGCATATTTATTGGTGTTGATACATATTTGAAAGAGGAATTTGTTATCCAGTTGACACATTAGATGATCGCACTTATAAGGCCTTATGGACTGTTTAGGATATATCAAACTCATTTGCAAATAGCGGTTGATACCTTGGTACTATCACTATATATATATATCCTTCTGGGTGTAAATTAGTTAACCTTGATCAAAGCTGGTCAGGGTATTTTTTTTTGTCAAAAGGTTCTCATGTTGGTCAACTTCTGAACTTCCGCTTGTGGTAGATTTATTTGGCGATCTTGAATTGTTGCTGGTAACACATACATAAACTTACACATTGATTTATCAGTGCTCCTATCTATTTTGGTTAAAGTATGGGGACAAGATAACCTGAACGAATATTGGTAGTGTTCAGACCTTATCTGTTTTGGTATTGTTGTATAACAGTAAAACGTATGATGCTAAAATGACAAAGACTGATGAGGATGATCTTGAAGACTTATGTCTCTCGCCCTGATCAAAAGTTTTGTGATTGTTGTTGATGAATCTTTATATGAACTTGCGGGATAGCCGGTATGGTGTGCCATCATTTTGGTTGCATATGTAATGCACTTAAGATACTCAAACAAATATTTTTATACTTAATTCTCAGGTGAGGTTCTTGCTGAGAAATGGGTCTGGTCGCCTAGAAATTTTTTCTTCAGGACTTGGACTAATTGGTGAAAAGGTTTGACGCCTATTTCATTATTATTTTTTATCATTTAGTTATTTATCAGTAATTTATTATCAGTTGAACATATGACTTTGTTTTTGATTTTTTTTATTGTAGAAACATATGATTTGAATACAGATGCAAATCTTATTCAAGTCTTTCCATGCATCGTCATCTTGCGGAGCCGCTTAGTCAGTGAATTTATGTTGGCACATATGTGTTGTCAAGTTTAAAGAGTGGATTGTCGTCTTGGATACTCTTTTAAGGCGTTCAGAGGTACAAGTGTTTTCTGTCGTACATGGTATTATGGTGCATAATCCAATGCATTTAGCATTTAGATGTCATATGGTAGTGGAAGCCTCCTTCTGTGGTATTTTATCTCACATTTGGAAGCCTTTAGAAGCTGCTCGTGTTATAATAGCTGAACCGTATTAGTCATTTATGCATCTTGCATTTAGAATGGAAAGATTTGAAGATTGAGTTTTTCATATGGACGTTTTACTTTCTTATATCTCTGACGTACAGTTTCCTATCTCTACCTGCGGTTATTAGGGGATAACTGATGAGGGCTATTTAGATCTTGTCTGGGTTTGTGTATGTACATCTCAACATTAGTGGGTTTTAACATTACGTTATCTGGGTTTCAGGTGTTACTCTAGAAGATCCTCAGACTGAAGACCTCACTCAAGATGTTAGAGGGTTCATATTCTCCAAAATATTGGTTTGTATTCTAAATGAAATATCTTTTTTCCTTCACATATATCAGTACCTTGCGCTGTTAAAACTCAAAAGACACACCATGTAATGGTATCTGTGGTTGGCTAGTACATTAAATTCTGATGGTATACTATGGTTATCGCTGATAATTCTGTCTTCATTTTGACTATTTAGAAGTTTCACTAATGGCATTCGCTCTGATGCATTTTGCATTTGCTTTGCTCTTGGTTTCGTTATACCATCTAATTTTATAACTTGTGATTTCACAGGGAACACACTTTCTATCATTTTTATGAATGCAGTAACACTTGACAGTATATTGGATTTGGTCGTCTGAATTCAGAACTCGTAATGGTGTTAGTGAAGTGCACAGAAGCATTCAGAACTCGTAATGGTGTTAATGAAGTGTACAAAACCATGCTTCAATTTCTGAAGGTAGCTGGTGTTATAATTTTTGTTGGGTGCTACCCTCCTTACTCGTTTAACCAAAGGTTTTTATATTATTTGGATGCTTGATTCAATTGTTATGACTGGAATAGTATATCTGTATATAAAAAACAAACTATGATGTTTTTCATCATATTGTCATATTAAAGGCAATGTTGTTTAATATAAATCTGATTTATTTGTTACTGCTTTAACTATTTTGGCCATTTAGTTACCAAATCCGTATGTACATGTATTATTCCTAAAATTGTGCCTGGTGGTCTGGGAACAAAATGAAAAACCATGACTAATGAACCAGTTCGTCACGGTATACAGTAGAAAAGCGTAACCAATGAGCCAGTTTGTCACGGTGAACAAAAACAAACCGTGACCAATGAGGGTGTTGTCACGGGGATTAGGTCAAATAGCCACGGAAATTATCGTGACCAAATGGTACACTTTCCGCCTCGCTGGATTTGGTCACGTTTTTTTGAAAATTAAAATACCGTGACCATAGACCTTTGGTCACGGTAAATTACCGTGGCGAAAAGCTACTTTTGTACTAGTATTATTTCTCTTAAAGATTTAGAGATGGACATGGTAAATGAATTCCTTGTTCACTTAGATGTAGCTTATCTTCTTAGATCTTTTGGTACCTTCAAGACGAACTATAATGCTCAAGAAAATAGTGGACAATTAATGAGTTGATTGCCTACTATGTAATGGAGGAAGAACGCCAAAAACAAGGGAAAATTGAGTCTGCTAACTTGGATTATCATGGAGTTAATAAGATGCATTTTAAGAAGAAAGGTGTTAAGAGGATTTTCAATAAAAATAGTGGTTCCGAACATGAGACTGTTGATAATAAAGGATCAGATAACACTCGTACATATACAACAACCACAAAGGAAAGTAACTCAAAGATGGCTGGTGAGATTGAATGTTATACTTCTGTCACAAGAATGGACATATCAAGAAAAACCGCTACAAGTACAAGGATTGGCTGGGGAAAAAAAAGAGGATTGGCTGGGAAAAAAAGGAGGTAGTAACCTACCCCTTGTTTTAATACTTGGTCGATTGACTATGGTTCCTCTGTGCATATCTCGAATTATTTGTAGGGGTTCATAAACCAGCGGAAACCAAGGGCTGATGATAGGCTATACCTTGCAAATCATGATCCAGCTGAAGTTGAAGCAGTTGGAACTTTTAGGTTGATTTTGGATGGTGGCTTTATTTAGATGTAGAAAACACTTTTTATGTTCCTAGTATTAAGCGTGATATGATTTCAGTTTCTATATTAGACTTTGTTGGTTATGGATTTATGCTTGAAGGGGGTAAATTATCTCTGAGATTCAATATGCAGAATGTTGGTTTTGGTGTTTTAACCAATGGGTTATATAAATTGTCTCTGGATGGTTGTTATGCCTCATCATTACTATGCAATTCCTTGTCTACTTCTTCTTCTGGAGTTAAAAGGTCTAGGCTTAAGGAAAATTCTTCAATGTTATGACATAAACGCTTAGGACATATCTCTAGGGAACGGTTAACTAAACTAGTTGTAGATTGAATATCGAAGACACTAGATTTCATTGACTTTAATACTTGCATTGATTGTATTAAAGGAAAATTGACTAAGGTTCGAAAACTTAGCGCAACTCGTAGCTATGATCTTTGGAAATAATTTACACAGAGATATGTGGACCTTTTTCTCAACCTTCTCGTAGCGGACAACACTATTTATTTTTTTCTTCATTGATGATTTTCAAGGTATGCTTATGTGTACCTTATTCATCACAAGTCAAACGCTAAAGAGATGTTTAAACTTTATCATTTGGAAGTTGAGAAACAACTTAATAAGAATATTAAGATTGTTCGTTCTGATCATGAAGGAGAATAATATGGCAGAGCAGACCAAGATGGAGTGAATCATGACAATTTTATCAAGTATCTACAAGAACATGGCAATATTCCACAATACATTACACCAGGTACTCCTGAACAAAATGGTGTAGCTGAAAGAAGATACATAACCTATCACAACATGGCTCGAAGCATGATTTCTCATTCAGATTTACCTGAGGATCTATGGGGAGAGAGACAGCTGTGTACTTACACAATAGAGCACCAAACAAAGTGATACCAAAGTCTCCTTTTGAGTTGTGGACTGGAATAAAAAAGTTTACATCATCTTCATGTGTGGGGTTGTCCAGCTGAAGCAAGAATCTATAATCCTGAGATTAAGAAGCTAGAGCATTGGACAATGACTTGTCGATTTATTGGTTATCTAGAAAGATCCAAAGTTTTCCGATTTTACTGTCCAGCAAGATCTACTCAAATTGTTGAAACTAACAATTCTAGATTCTTAGAACTTGATAAATAATGCTCTGGTCATAGAGAAGTGGTGTTTGAACAAGTTATAAATGATATGAACACTGAGATCCCAAGTGCATTGGCCAACACACCATCATAAGGAGTTGTTACACCCAATACATAACCTGTAGTAGATGAACCATACAATCACTCAACTGATGAAGTGACTATACCTTCACCTTCACCAACAGTTGAGTCTCATACATCTACCACTAATGAAACTCCTCAAGGTGAGAATAATTTAATACATGTTGATCAAGAAGAAGTTGCAATTGATGAACCAGTAGTAGTGAGAAAATCTATTAGAGTAAGAAAACCAACTATAGATCCTCAAATTTACAAGACTACCTTTTCAACTGAAGAAGATGCCAAGAAACTGATGATCCAACTAGCTATGAAGAAGTAATAAGTAGCAACATGGATAAAGAGTGGATAAAAGCTATGAAATAAGAGATATAATCAATGTTTAAGAATACAGTTTGGGAGCTGGTAGAGAGACGTAAGGCACGTCTGGTTTCAAAGGGATATAATCATAAATGGCTTGTTGATTATACAGATACGTTCTCTCCCGTTTCAAATAAAGATTCTCTTCGAATTGTGTTGCCTTTTTGTAGGACAATTAGATTTGGCATTTGAAATGGATGTCAAAATGACATCTTTGAATGGAGAACTGAAAGAGGACATCTACATGGAGCACCCTAGCGGATTTAAGCAAAAGGGAAAAGAACAACTAGTTTGTAAATTTGAAGAAATCCATTTATGGGCTAAAACATGCTTTTAGGCAGTGGTATTTGAAATTTGATCAATCTTTTGTTGGTTTTTGTTAGGGCATTATCCGGTCAGACCCACTAGCGTTGGTATGTCAAGCTTGTTGTCAGTTTTAGGTGTCAAAACATAATTCTTGATTTAGCCTACTAGAGTTTAGCTTTCGGAATTGGGATATAGACAAAGTAATAGAGACCTTGAAGACGAAGACAGTGATTATAAAGAAGACATTGAATATTCTACATCGACAAAAGGTTAGTAGGAGTTATGGCTTTTATGGAAATTCTTTTATTCTACTTATTCTATCTTTCGAAATAGTCGACTACTTTAGTAGTGTTATAGCGATTGAGATTTTGTATTCTTGTCTACATAACCATGAGTTATGTTAGTATTTGTTCCCACAATACTAAGGTTACAAGATACACGAGATATATTCGAGGCCCTTTCTATTGAATTGGTTTGCTTGCAAATCACATGTAGGAAACAAATGAATCTAAAGGAGTACTCTAGAACAGAGTCCGATGGATTATAGCTGAGGGCGTAATAACACGTCTAAGTACTGGCCCAACCCAGAACTTCCAGCGGATCCAGTTAAATCCTAATTCTGACCGACGGCGGTTCACGAACCGGTTTGTGAACAGTGACTCCGGAATTTACTCCTGTTAGGGCATTGTCCGGTCAAACCCACTAGCGTTGGTATGTCAAGCTAGTTGTCAGTTTTAGGTGTCAAAA
>JAJJMA010106262.1:11762-26522 GCA_023529015.1 Papaver nudicaule | reverse complement strand
TAAAGCACCAAGTAGTACGTTATTACCTAACTGTTGAGATTACTCCAGTTAGAGGTTTGGATATTGATTTTTGAGATCGTCCAGACTTTTACCATAAGACTCATGAGCCAAAACGAAAAGTTGGTAGTATTTCGGTACCCCTTCTTTTTCAACTCCTGAGTTCCAAACATCAATTTGTACACGTACATGTACGTGAACCACAAATTCGATGAATTTGGCCGGAATTCAGAAGGATGGTTCCCGAACCGTTCACGTGGATATTCTTCTGGAATTTCACGCGGGTTAATCTTCTGACTCCTTTATCTTTTATTTGGAGTTGTGCTTATCACAATATCTTATGTGGTCCATCTAACGAATCTCAATGTGTCAATAAGATAAAGATTATCCCTGGTCTGTTGGATCTCTATATTGAAGTGTTTGTGAGCTAACAAAACACTTGGCAGATAAATGTTTAAGATTTCCAATTGAGATAAATCTAGGGTTTCTTTGTGTGCAAGCTAAATAACGAGTTCGTTTACACGGGCACTTGCTAACTTGTAGGGTAAAAAACTAGTTTCTTTATTCCTAAGCAACCTATCTTATTGAGTGCTATAAACAGAGGGTTAAAAAACGAAAACCACAAGCCTCAAGCATACGTTAAGTTTCTCTGTAGAATTGATCGTAAACTCTTTATACTTAGGTTTAAGCTTGTTGTGGTATAGTCATCCTCTATTAGGTAGCATTTCCTCTGTGGTTGTTATCGGATTAACCTGTAATCTTAGTAACCTGATCACGTTCTTGTCTATTCTATATTCTTTTTCTTCTGCAATAAGGTTATTCAAGAACTGATACGTTACATACAAGGTTGAAAGGAAGCAACACACGGGTGCACTAGGTGTTGTAAGACCTAATTAGCTCCAGTTGTATAAGTTTCTTAAGTGATTCTTTTTACAACTAAGGTAGAGACAAGTTGGGCATAGTTTACGGTTTACTTGTCAGCCCCCGCTTGTAAAGTAGATTTTCGTATGACCTGGAGCAATCCGAAGGAAGTCACTTTGTGTATGTCAAAATGAAGAGGACAGTTCAAACATACTGTTGATAATTGAGGTTGCAAAGCCGGAATTATTGACACAAGCCTTTAACGGAGGTTAAAGCAACTCCTAGGCCTGTAAAGGACGTTAGCTAGGGAATCAAGTGCGTGACGATCTGTGGGGGATTTAGAGACGTAAGGAGTGCGACAATAGCCAATTCGCTTGGAGGGCTTGAGTTGGTCTATGCTACATCCCAGACTGAAGTCTTATAGTAGGCTAGTGTTTGTAGACAATTAGTATTGCGTGGTGTTCAATCTAGACGAGGTCCCAAGGTTTTTCTACAGGTCGTAGTTTCCTTGTTAAAAAAAAATCTCTGGTGTCTTGTGTGCTTTACTTTTCGCATTATATTCTCTGGTTATATAATTAAAGCAAACACAAGAAGTACGTTATTAATAACCGTCGATTTGGTCCATAATCCATCTAGGGGATTTGCCAAGATTTATCTTGAGTTGGACCGATCACTCGTGATCCCACTCCGGTTATCAGATTTGGATATTGATTTTTGAGATCGTTCATATCTTACCATAAGACTCACGAGCCCAAACGAAAAGTTGGTTGTATTTCGGTACCCCTGCTTTTTCAATTGGTATCAGAGACGGTAAATACATTAAAGGTGTAACTGTCTGTGTTTATCGAGGTTCGTGAATTATGGCGTACATTAACAATTGGTTTTACTCTACTGCCAATTTATTATACCAGAAGATACAACGCTTACTTCAGAATATGTTGGGTTTTGACAAGCTTGTCAACTCGAGTCTCATCGCAATGAACTTATGCGACTACATATGCTCGAGAAACAAGAACTCATGGACCTTATTGATCCTTATAGATTTAGAGTTAACCTACTTTGCCGACTCCTCCAAAATATTAATGTCAGCTTTGTAAAATACATCGAAAAAATCCAGGAACAAAGAAGTAAGCATGCAGGGCCGTCTTATGCACAAGGCCATCTAGGCCGTCGCCTAGGGCCCCAAAAAACTGGGGGCCCAAAATTCTTAGTTTTCGTTACCTACAACAATTAAAAAAAAATAGGCTTAGTCGTGGCTTTGTTTGGTCCACAGGACCACAGACAGACACAATTGTTTCCCACTTTCCCTGTTATTTCTTTCTCCTTCTCATGAACAGTTGTCCTCGAGCTCGCTTGATAACGATACTTTAAGAGATTTTTGTGGTAAACTTGAAAATTATCTAAGATATGAAATTGAGTTAGATATTAATGGGGATCAGTTATATACCGAGTTGAAGACTTTACGAAGTTTTTTACCTATGGAAACTGAAAAAGCTATCAAAGTGTTGGATTTTCTAAAGGATATGGATGGTTTTTACCCAAATGCCGCTATTGCATATAGAATTTTATTGACAATCCCTATTGTCAAGAGATCGGTCTTTACATCTGTTACTAGCATTGTATCTTCTCGAACAAATGTATATGTTAGTATGAATCTTTCATTTTGAAATTTGGTATCCAAGTATCATGTTCATGGACTTTACTGTTTTTGAAGTATGCTATGAAACTACCTATTTTGTTTTACATTACACTTACAGCAGTATAGTTTGTTTCTGTATATTACTACTGTTCTTGTATTTGTATGTAGATTTATAATTAGCACTTGGCTTAGCGATGAATGCAGCAAAATGGTGGTGGTGATCTATAAAGAATGGTGAATAGATTTTTGTGGCGAAAAAAATAATTTAGGCCCCATTTTTGGAGTTCACCTAGAGCACCCGAATTCGCTAAGACGGCCCTGTAAGTATGCCCATATACGTTGTTTTGAATGCGGAAATCTTGGACACATTGATAAAGAGTGCCAACTTCACGTGTCAAGAAATTCAAAGAGAGCAAGGCATGATTCTATCCCCATGAGTATCCCTTTGGTCAAACATAGGAAAAAGGCAAAAAACTATGTTCCAAAGGAAACCCAAAACATGAATCTGTCTCATGGTATTAATTACCAGTCTGAGATGTGTGAGTATCCATATACCCACGTCTACTCTCTCTAAAATCCATGACAGGATTTTCTCATCACATACCTACTCGTGATGAGAAAAGTGTGTAGAGAGGTAGAAATAGATTCTTGTAGTTATTTTTAGTCTTTTGGGGTTTATTGGTAAAATCCTTGAGTGTTGAGCCATTGCTCCACCAAGAAATATACTGTGTGTTGAGCCAGTGCTCCACCAAGATAAAGAAATTTTGATTTTTGTAGCTCTCAAAATCAAAATAAAGGAGAAGTGTTGCCCTTGAGAAAATAACCTGTCAATATTATCTCAAAAAGGGAATGCCTTAGTTTCCTAAAAAGAAACACATACAGTTTCTGGTTGAATAAAACTCTTAGGAGTTTCATGCAAAAAGGAATTTGTATTAAGGTAAAATTTAGGTTTTTAAGTAAATCTGAATTCTAATATAATAAGAATCTCGAGATTAGGGTTTGCAGTCCCCTATACCGCACCAAGCAGAGATAGTTTATTCTGCCTCCGTACGGGTCGGGAACCGCCGCCCTAGGTTTTTGTATCAGAAATTCTCCTGAGTCACGATCGATTTTTCTGATCTGTTCAAGATTCGCTTCAAAGACGTCTGTAAAGGGGTGATAAGTTTTTGAAAACAACTTTCGTGGAGTTAATTCGTTATGACAAGAATTAGAGGAAAATCGATGGCTAATCCCATTACTCCACCAAGAGAGAGCTCCACATCAAGGAAAAACAACTATCATCGAGATCCATATGTGGGGATCACTTTCTATGACAAAGAGTGATATCATCTTTATCTTACCACCAAAGATAAGCCTCTCATTGTAGAAACACAACTAGTTGATAGTACAAGGTTTGAAGATGTGGTAAAATATGTAAGATCCTTTAATTTGGGCAACATATTTGATGGACATGGAAAAGCTTATTAAGGAACTGTTAGAGAATTCTATGCCAACATTCATGGAACCAATTATGAAAACTTATGCTTCAAAACAATGGTCGGGAAAACAGTAATAAATGTAAACTGTGATCTCATAGCATCTATCACAAGTCTGTCCAATCAAGTTAATACATTACCTAGACCTGTGAATGCTAGACCAAGCCAGAGAGATATTTCCATAAAACTGATAGGTCGTGAGATTCCTTGGAATCGCAAATTTCCAACGGAAGATCTAACTTAAGAGTTGAAAGCTTTTGGAAAACTGGGTGTGGCTAATCTATGTCCTTCCATGATGGTCAACTCTGTGTGGAGTCAAAACTTTGCAGAATTGGTTTACTACTTAAGGAGCGGTCGAGAAATTAACTTGTGTGATATGATTATATATTACATGAGGGAGATGACTCGTAATGGCAAAATCTTGGGTTCCCATGCCTTATTGGAAGGATATGTGATCTTTACAATGTTAAACCCTCGGGCAAATTGCTTGGTGAGCCTCAGCCACTCATTGATAGCTCCATTAGCAAAATGTTAACTAATGTTAACAAACGCAAAAGTAGTGATAACCAGGGTAATTAAGCATCAAGTCATTCTGCAGAAGAAACTCACAACAACAACAACAACAACAACAAAGAAGTCGTGAGCCTGCTTCACACCGTTATCAAAAGACAAAAATGTCTTGAGGATAGTGTTATTTGTCTACAGAAATAACTCAGTCTAATTGCTTCAAAACATCCTGATCTAAGATATAGGATGGATCTCACCATGGCAAGTTGGAGCAGTTCTGAAGAGTTAGAAAACACCAGTGGTTGTGAACAAAGTTAATCTTTGTTTGTTTTCGTTTCGTAGTAGATTAGAATAGTTGGTTTCTTGTGAGAATTTGTTCTTACTTTTGCCTAAGGAATATAAACTATATCTAAAAGTAGTTTGCCTTTTCATGCTTTTTAGAGTTTTTCAGCATGTACTACTTTATTTCATTAATAAAAGTTCTTGATTTGTCTACGTCAATCTTATTGCAGTACATAGCTTTTTCCATTACCTCGGTAGTGATGCAAAGTTATGTCTCAATTACAAAAGTTATGTTTTTTCTCAGGATCAAGAAACTTTTGATTATATGATTTTTAGGGTTTTACAAACTCGAAATCATATACTCTTTTCCAAAAAATTGGCCAAGGAAAGGAGATTGTAAACAAATAAAACTGGATACATTAAATTGTTTGTCCAAGTTAGGCTTTGTAGTTGTTATTTATTGAATAACACCACATGAGGTAGAGTTCTTAATTGAGCTTGCGCTTAATAACAAATCTTTTTGGGGAGCGTGGATGTGGAATATTAGGAGAAAAGTGTATCTATATTTCTCCAAAGATGAATCAACTTAGAAATCCTCGTTCTGATTTCCTAGTTATGTCATCTTAAACTTGATATGTGAGTACATCCTTGACTTGACTATCTTTATATGCTTGAAAACCTAAGTCTCAACTAGTTTGTCATATTTTTTTGTGACAAATAGGGGGAGAATACATATGGTTCTTGTTCTTATGGTTCATAACCATAGGGGGAGAACACCGTATTGCTTACTTATGTACTTTCTCGAAAGTATCAAGTAAGGGGGAGTAAATATTGGGCTTCATACCAATCTGGTAAAAAGAGGTATAAAGATTAAGGGGGAGCTTCGTATCAAGAATGAGTAGAATCACTTTATAAGTTTTGGTACACAGACTTTAAAGTTGTTATGATTCTTAGTCTTTACACAAACAACATGTGGGATTAGCATATTAAGCCATGTAATCTCGAGCATACCTTTGTGGTTGTTTGAACTGGATATGTTGTGGTGTTGTCTACGAATTCATCAACAGGAGTTAAACGAACACATCAAGCTCAGAGGAGAAGTTGAATAATTCGAGAAATCAAGAGACATCTGGGTTAGATCTTTATTGTATATCTTTTGAATCCATATGTAAATTGGTTTGTCACTAAAATTGACAAAGGCTGAGATTGTCAGGGCATTGTACGGTCAAACCCACTAGCGTTGGTATGTCAAGCTGGTTGTCAGTTTTAGATTTCAAAACACAATTCTTGATTTAGCCTACTGGAGTTTAGATTTCAGAACTGGGATATAGACAAAGTAGTAGAGACCTTGAAGACAAAGACAGTGATTATAAATAAGGCATCGAATATTCTTCATCGACAAAAGGTTACTAGGAGTTATGACTTTTATGGAAATTCTTATATTCTACTTATTGTATCTTTCGAAATAGTCGGCTACTTTAGTAGTGTTATAGCGATTGAGATTTTGTATTCTTGTCTACATAACCATGAGTTATGTTAGTATTTCTTTCCATAATACTAAGGTTATACACGAGATAGATTCGAGGCATTTTCTACTGCATTGGTTTGCTTGCAAATCACATGTAGGAAACGGATGAATCTAAAGGAGTACTCTAGAGCAGAGTCCAGTCGATTATAGCTGAGGGCGTAATAACACGTCTAAGTACTGGCCCAACCCAGAACTTCCAGCAGATCCAGTTAAACCCTAATTCTTACTGACGGCGGTTCACGAACCAATCCGTGAACAGTGACTCCAGATTTTACTCCTGAGTTCCAAAATATCAATTTGTACACGTACATGTACGTGAACCACAGATTCGATGAATTTGGCCGGAATTCAGAAGGACGGTTCCCGAACCGTCCACGTGGATATTCTTCTAGAATTTCACGCGGGTTAAACTTCTGACTCCTTATCTCTTAGTTGGACTTGTGCTTATCAGAATATCTTTTGTGATCCATCAAACGAATCTCAATGTGTCAATAAGATAAATATTATCTCTGGTCTGTTGGATCTCTATCTTGAAGTGTTTGTGAGCTAACAAAACACTTGGCAGATAAATGTATAAAGATTTACAATTGAGATAAATCTAGGGTTTCTTTGTGTGCAAGATAAGTAACCGGTTCGTTTACACGGGCACTTGCTAACTTATCTTATTGAGTGCTATAAAAGAGGGTTAGAGAACGAAACTACAACCATCAAGCATACGTGAAGTTTCTCTGTGGAATTGATCGTAAACTCTTTACACTTAGGTGTAAGCTTATTGTTGTATAGTCATCCTCTATTAGGTAGCAGTTCCTCTGTGGGATTTACCTAACGATTATAAAGAGTTCTCTTGAGAGTTGGGAAGTGTAGATGGTGAAAAATGAGAGGGACAAGATTGTAAAAACACTCTATAAATAGGCATAACCTAAAGGCAATTGCCTATTCAGGCACATATCCATAGCTCAGAATACAACCCGTTCTACGAGCTGAATAAACTCTATATCTCTTATAACCCCCGGTGGAGAGGATGATATCATAGTGCAGTACTGATAATCTCACCAACACATTAAACCCATTAATCTGCTTCATGTCGACATCGCCCCGAATTCCTCGGCATCAGAACCAGGTCACTATATGGTACATGGTGAAGAGTTAACAGAGACGCATCCTCACGGATTTCCTCTTTATACGACTCAACATTCGAGTCTTAATGGAAGCCTCAGGAATATCGAAGTTCTAGGCCTGTCCAGAACTCCCTGAGAGGCATACAGCAGCCTAAACAGGCTTAAACAGACCTCATCCCAAAATCAGGATGGTCTAACATACCATGGATAAACACGCCATGGCTTCAACTATGATGTAGCGTAAACACGCACACCATGACCGAAGCATAGCCAGCACACACCAGCTGCAATAAAGTCGACCTTGGCCAGATGCCAAAGTCATAGCGTCACATAGCATGGCACCACGAACCATGAGTTCACGAGAAATTAGCCTTGGCCAAAGGCCAAGGCCGTGGCACCATGAATCGTGGCGCCACAACGAGTTGGCCTTGGCCAAAGGCCAAGGCCGTGGCGCCATAATCCATGGCGCCGTGATAACAGAACTAGCGCTAAAAGCGCTTTAGAAATTATCCTTGGCTAAAGGCCAAGGCCGTGGCGCCATGATGACTGGTTAGCGCTAAAGCGCTTTGAGATTGCCTTGGCCAAAGGCCAAGGCCGTAGCCCCTTGGGCTATGGCGCCACAAGCCAATGGCGCTATGAACTCCTGGCCTTGGCCAAATATCCAAAGCCACTCCTATACTCGTGTCCTGGAAGCACCACACTCTCGTTGGTTGTGACAATTAGTCATACGACTCTTCTCAACTCAACTCAGCTACGCAATATCTGCGTATCACTCGAGACATCAAACATCACACGGGGGGGATAACTTTAGGGGTATTGGTCTGGCGGTCTACGGCAGTTGAAAGAAACTGATGGAGATAGTGGACAGTTATGAGAAGATGGCGCGAGTGGACATGTTCTACCCAACTGAGGCAGTTACAGAAACCAACCCATGTCCTCCACTCTTCCATGACTTCCACCTTCTCTGTCGAGAGATCGGGGTGAGTTCAAAACTATAAATAGAGGTCTCCTCTATCTTCCAAGGCAAGAAGAACATCCAGAAACAACCAGATATTCAGAACACCTGAATGAACCAGAGCCTCAGAGAAAAACACGCCTGAGCAACTAACACACTTCGAAGCCTTGGAGATTTCCAGTCACCTTCACGACGGAAATCTTGAACTCTTACACCCAAAACACATCCTCAACCTGATCTCAAGTTTATTCGTTGTTTCCCTTCATAGATCAACCTCTATCCTCTCTGTGACCGAAGCAAGACGTGAACGGCCATTGACTTAGTTTAGGCTCATCTTGTTCGACTTTGATCTCAAACACTACGAAAGTACCCAGAGACGGTGCATTGTTTTTCCACTTAAAAACAGTTGGCGACCACAGTGGGAGGTCATTCTCTCGGTCCCAGAAGGTTATCTATGAGGAAGCGTCTACCCCGGGAGATGACGGCGCAAGAATCTCACTTCAATACAACAATCCACATCGGGAGCTTCACCGCCTACGACAAATCAGCAAAGGAGGAAGCTACCCTTCTCATTGAAAAACTATGTGAAACCCTCCACTTTTCGAAAGGACAGCGTATAGACACGTTCGAGGCCCTCAACCGCATTGCTTTCGAAGCCAACCCCACTCCAACCTTACACATGATTTCCAAAATGTCCATAATGGCTGAAGCACAGACGCAAGACATCACTTTTACCGACAAGGATATGCTGGCTGAAGAAGGACACAACCGTGCCCTCTATGTGACCGCTCACGTCAAAGGTACGGAGTTCAAGAGAGCATAGTCGACACCGGAGCAGCGGCCAACGTAATCTCCCTCAAAACTCTGAGAATCGCGAGAATTCCTAAACAACAAATAGTTTACCATCCCATCGTAATGAAGGACTTCGAAGGGAACAAAACGAGTACGTATGGGCACATCAACTTGGAGTTGAAGGTGGGGTCCATCCACACAAAGGCTAAGTTCCACGTAATTGAAAAAGAACCAGAGTACCACATGATACTAGGAAGGCCCTGGCTATACGAGAACAAAGTCGTTGCTTCTACTTACCATCAGTGCTCGAAAGCAGTCTTAAACGAAGGTATCGTCCGTGTAACTGCATCCCCATCCCCCTACTCATCAATATACGACGCAGAGTTTGTAGATCCGAAAGAAGAAGCGTCTCAACACAGAGACAAAGTCTACGGTATACCACTCCCGAACTGGACATCCCTGGAGACAGGCGACCCGCAACAACAGTCAGGCGGGGACTCAAAGCAAGGAGAAGGAGGGAGTAAGGCAGTAACACACAAAAGGGCAGGAAGCTTCGTGACGACCCAGGATGCTAAAGGGGGACTGGTTTACCTCAGACGTCAGTTCTAGCAATTAGCAGGGGAGACTAGTCATAGCTTTCCCCGCCCTGGAGAATGCAACTACAACGAGCAACAAGTCGAGGACGAAGTCCAGGAAGCGCCCCACAACTGCAGGACGGGACGGACTCCACCTCAGACGCACTCGAAACAATAAATATTGGAACAAACAAGTCACCCAGGCCCATCTTCATCAGCTCAGCCTTGTCACCTGAGGAGCGCACCAAGTTCGTAGGCTTACTAAAGGAATACCAGGACACGTTTGCCTGGACGTACGAGGAAATGCCGGGACTCGATGAAAAACTGGTAACACACCACTTGTCCATAATTCCGGGTTCTAGACCAGTCAAGCAACAACCAAGGAATTTCAGACACGACGTGGAAGAACAGATAAAAGCCGTTAACATCAGGCTTCATCAAACCAATCCAACACACCACTTGGCTAGCAAACGTGGTACTTGTTAAGAAAAAGAACGGCCAAACACGTTGCTGCGTCGACTTCAGGGACCTGAATAAGTGCTGCCCAAAAGATGACTTCCCGCTCCCGAATATCGACATGCTTGTAGATGCCACAAGTGGACACGCCATGTTCTCTTTCATGGACGGATACAGCGGGTATAACCAAATAAAAATGTACGAGCATGACGCCCCGAGAACGGCATTCCGGACGCCCCTTGGGAATTTCTACTACACGGTTATGCCTTTCGGTCTAAAGAATGCGGGAGCCACCTATCAGCGAGCGATGACAGCCATTTTTCACGACATGATGCACAAGGAGGTCGAGGACTACGTAGACGACGTAGTCATGAAATCCAAGACCAGGGCGTCGCACGTAGAGATCTGATGCATAGTGGTATTTATTAAATACCATATATGCCCTTGGTCCAAGTATAAATACGAAGATAGGATTTAGGGATTGGAAGTTTTAGATTTTTATTGATGTTTTTCAAACACCTATGTGAGAATGAGAGTCTTCTCTTCTTCATATCCTATTTGTAATCTCTAGGTGGAATTAGTTCATCTAATTCTAGAGTTTCATTTAGATGCCTTTTATCTTCTTGTAGTTTCCAATTTATATTGGGTAGAAATTATAAGTTGTAAGAGAAGGATCTCCATATTTAGGTTCTTCCTTGGTTTCCAATTTGATATTGGGTAGAAACATAAGGGTAAAAGAAACTAATTTGGTTGATTGTTTATCCATTCCATTTATCTATTTCGATTGTAAGCTTCCGCATCTCATCATTTGGTATCAGAGCTTAAGGATTGGTTCTTTGGGAAAGTGGCGTGGAAGATATTCATTTCTAAGGTAAAATTTCAATTCTTTCTTTATCAAGTAGTTTTGGGATATTTTGAAAGTGTTTTTGAAGTGGGTATTTCATATTTATTGTGATTTTCATTATGATTCCAAAGAGAAGTGTTCATATGATTCCAAAGAGAAGTGTTCATATGGGTAAGATTCACTCAAAGGATGTGTTGATAAATATGGCACATGAAGTGTTTGATAATTTGTATCAATGGATGGATGAAGTTTTTGAGGAATTTTATTGGATGCTTCAAAGACTTCAATTACAACAATTTGAATCAAGAATTCTTCCTAGTGAATATCAAGATAGAATACAACTAAAGAATTTAATTTCCTTTGATGTGGATGAGCATCAAGAAATTGTTCACAAGGTGTTTGATGAAAAGTCTCTACCAAGATTTGATAGTTGTTTGAGTTATGGAGAAAATGAAATAGTGGGTATTCTTCCAATATATCAAGAGGGTATGAATGTAGATCAAATCTTTGATTATTTCACTATCATGGATCAAATACTATCATCTAGAAGTCAAGAGAAGGAAGAGCATCAAGAAATTGTTCACAAGGCGTTTGATGAAATGTTCCAACCAAGATTTGATAATTATTTGAATTGTGAAGAAATGGAAGTAGAAGGTGAAGTTCCAATCTATCAAGAAAGTATGAGCGTAAATGAAACTTTTCATTACTACACCATGTTGGAGCAAGTATTATTATATGGAAGTCAAGATAAAGAAGAGCACATACCTTTGCGTCCAACTTCTAATGAAGTGCTTAATGGTGATGTAAATGAAAGTTTTGGTGCATTAAGATATGATGTTAAATTGAAAGATGCTACACTAAGAAGACACCAAGGACAATTACAAGTAAATGAACTTATGGTTGAAGAAATTGAGACAATTCAACTAAAAGTGGAATCAATATACAGTGATCCAATTTGGGCGTTCTTTGAAGATAAATATCATGATGCTAGTCACCGTGCAAGATTGAGAGAATCACTTGGTGGCTCGTTGGTGATTGAGTATTTCTTAGAATGTTACAAGAAATTGTTCAATTTGGCAAGTAATTACAATGGGAAAATCCGTGGAAGAATTGTCTTCAAGCAAGGAAGGAGTTCAAGCACAAATGGCGATTGTAAATTTACAACTCGAGGACGAATGTCTCTCAAGGAGGGGAGGATAATGCATAGTGGTAACTACGAATTGGCAATTCGAGGAAGAATTTCACTCAAGAAGGGGAGGATGATGTATAGTGGTATTTATTAAATACCATATATGCCCTTGGTCCAAGTATAAATAAGAAGATAGGATTTAGGGATTGGAAGTTTTAGATTTTTATTTGATGTTTATCAAACACTTGTGTGAGAATGAGAGTTTTCTCTTCTACAAACCCTATTTGTAATCTCTAGGTGGAATTAGTTCATCTAATTCTAGAGTTCCATTTAGATGCCTCTTTGTATCTTGTAGTTTCCAATTTCAATATTGGGTAGAAATTATAAGTTCTTTGAGAAGGATCTCCATATTTGGGTTCTTCCTTGGTTTCCAATTTTATATATTGGGTAGAAACATAAGGGTAGAAGAAACTAATTTGGTTAATTATTTATCGGTTTCATATATCAATTTCGATTGTAAGCTTCCGCTTCTCATCAAGATCTTACGACGCGTATTCGAGAGATGCCTGGAGTACAAACTAAAGATGAACCCTTTGAAGTGCGCTTTTGGAGTTTCTTCAGGAAAGTTCCTCGGGTTCCAAGTAACAGAAAGAGGGATTGAGGTCGACCCGTCCAAGACCCAAGCCCTTACTACCATGCCACCGCCTCGGACGGTGAGAGAACTAAAAAGTTTCATGGGGAAAGTCTCCTATATTCGACGCTTCATCCCGGGACTCGCCCAATTCGTGGCTTCGTTCACCCCCTTACTAAAGAAAGATGTTACATTCTCCTGGACATCTGTTCAACAAGAAGCGTTCCACAAGATACAACAATTTCTCCTATCACCGGCGGTCATGAAGCCTACCGCACGAGGAAGGCCACTACTTCTCTACACCACCTCGAGTGACGTCGCAATCAGAGCGTTGTTGGCACAGGAGGACGAATGAGGGGTGGAATGCCCGGTCTACTACATCAGTCGTACCCTAAAGGATGCGGAGCTTCGATATCCCAAAGCTGAGAAAGCATGCCTGTCTCTGGTTTTTGCAGTACAGAAACTTCGATATTATCTCCTTTCCAACCAAGTAGTCCTGATGGCGATGGCGGATCCTATAAAATATCTCTTCTCGAAGCCCGCCTTGATTGGGAGACCAGCAAGGTGGCTACTACAGATGTCCGAATTCGACATAGCTTGTGTGTCTCCGAAGGCCATCAAAGGGCAAGCAGTAGCCGACCTTCTTGCAGCATTCCCGGGAGAAGACTCAACGGCTCTGCACGAAGAGGTACCAGGAGAGTTCCCCGAGATAAAGTTGGTAAAAACAGACACATGGTTGTTATACTTCGATGGATCCGCCACCCCGAGCGACAATACTGGAGGAGCGGGCGTCGTCTTGGTATCCCCAACGGGTGAAGTATTCTCTCACTCGTTCAAATTGGATTTTAATTGCACCAACAACTCGGCCGAATACGAAGCTTTCTTCCTTGGGCTATCATTAGCCAAACAAGCAGGAGCTACTCACCTCGAAATTAGAGGCGACTCCAAGCTGCTGGTAAACCAGATGAACGGGGTATACTCTCTCAAGGAAATCACCCTCGCTCCTCACAGAGCAGAGGCATAAAAGTTGCTGAACCACTTCGCTGACGCCATCATAACGCATACTGGACGCACTAACAACAGACACGCCGATTGCTTAGCGACCTTGGCATCTAAACTCCAGTTCAAAGGAGAGGAGGAAATTGTGACATTACGGAGACGGACCGCCCCCTCAACTTGGATGGCGGAAGGCGAGCTCATACCGGAAAACGACTGGCGAACACCCAAAATCGAAGATCTAGGTAACTATACTACCACACGAAAACTCGGGGTAAAGGAGTTAAAACACTTCTTTCTTTTCCATGGGGTGTTGTATCATAGAAACCCAGATGGGTCACTGTCACGATATTTGGGAGGAATTGAAGCACAACAACAACTCGAGCGTGTCCATGATGAGGTCTGCGGGCAAACTCTTGTCGTAACTCTGTATCGACGACTCCAGAGACTTGGTTACTATTGGCCGACGATGGAAGCACAATCCCGGGCTCTACAAGAGACGTGCTCCAACTGCCAGGATCCCCCTCATCAACCCGAGGCCTTAGTGTGCCAACCTTCTGAAGATTGGAGAGAACCTTTCATCAAGTACCTCAATGAGAAAGTCTTACCGGAAGATCAACACCTAGCTAGCCGTTTGATTAAAAGATCCAGAAGGTTTATCTACCACGAAGGAATATTATATCGTAAAAACTACGGGGGAGGTTTACTTCGCTGCTTGTCAGACGAGGAGATCCCCACGGTTCTGAGAGAGATGCACGAAGCTGAACACCAAGGGAAGAGGAAGTTGTTCCTACAAGAGTATATCATTACCGCAACATAGTACTTCAGCAAATGTGTAGAAGCAATACCCTTGAAGAGCACAACCGGTGTCACAATCGCGGCATTCATCAAGGAGCACATCATCTGCAGGTTCGGGATCCCTAAACACATTATCACAGACAACGGGACGCCGTTTGTTAACAAGGATGTGGCGAG
>JAJJMA010106262.1:0-11362 GCA_023529015.1 Papaver nudicaule | reverse complement strand
CATTGACTTGGTTTAGGCTCGTCTTAATCGACTTTGATCTCGAACACTACGAAAGTACCCAGAGACGGTGCATTGTTTTTCCAGGTAAAAACAGGAAACACAGGTAGGATATAACGTACCTTTGTGGTTGTTATCAGATTAACCTGTAACCTTGGTAACATGATCATGTTCTTGTCTATTCTATAGTCATTCTCTTCTGCAGTAAGGCTATTCAAGAACTGATACGTTACATACAAGGTTGAAAGGAAGCAACGCACGGCTGTACTCGGTGTTGTAAGACCTAGTTAGCTCCAGTTGTATAAGTTTCTTAAGTGATTCTTTTACAACTGAGGTAGATACAAGTTGGGCACAGTTTACACGACTTACTTGTCAGCCCCCGCCTGTGAAGTAGATTTGCGAATGACCTGGGGCAATCCGAAGGAAGTCACTTTGTGTATGTCAAATTGAAGAGGACAGTTCAAACATACTGTTGATATTTGAGGTTGCAAAGCCGTAATTACTGACACAAGCCTTTAACAACGATTAAAGCAACACCTAGGCCTGTAAAGGACGTTAGCTAGGGGAATCAAATGCGTGACGATCTGTGGGGGATCTAGAGACGCAAGGAGTGCGACAATAGCCAATTCGCTTGGAGGGCTTGAGTTGGTCTCTGCTACATCCCTGACCGAATTCTTATAATAGGCTAGTGTTTGTAGACAGTTAGCATTGTGTGGTGTTCAATCTGGACGAGGTTCCGAGGTTTTTCTACAGGTCGTAGTTTCCTTGTTAAAAAAATCCTCAGGTGTCTTGTGTGTTTTACTTTCTGCACAATATTTTTATGGTTATATAATTAAAGCAAACACAATAAGTACGCTATTAATAACCGTCGAGTTGGTCCATAATCCATCTAGGGATTTGCCAAGATTTAACTTGAGTTGGACCGATCACTTCTGATCCCACTCCGGTTATCAGATTTGGATATTGATTTTTGAGATCGTCCATATCTTACCATAAGACTCGCAAGCCCAAACGAAAAGCTGGTTGTATTTTGGTACCCCTATTTTTTCAGTTTTGGCTTTAAAGAAACCCTCATGGACAGATGTATATACTACAAGGTCACTGGGAGCCGTTTCATTTTTCTAGTGCTTTATGGATGATATATTGTTAGCTTGCAATGATATTCATCTCTTACTTGAAACCAAGCTTCCGATCAAAGTCGTGAGGATGGTGCAGTAGGGGATACCAAAAGTTTAATGCCAATAAGCTTTAAACATGCTCGATAAGTTGGAAATATTTTGCCTTCAACAAGAAGCGTGCCCATGGCGAGGAGGTTTTACGTATCCGTAAGCTAAAAGATGCGGTAACAACCCAAAAAATTACATTTGCTTCTCAAACAACTATAGATAAATATTATAGTCCATCTTAAATTATGTTATAACAAGATATATATTTTCAATTTAATGTCGATTATTAATATATAGAGGTAAATTAGTTAAGGCGGGACTTGAAAAATGTATTGATATTAAAATGTGGAATTTATTACTATTTGTAACTGGCCCAAATTGAGAGTATGATTTTTTTATTAATATATAGAGTTTATTAATATATGGAGTTTTTACTGTATATATATACAGTTGATGGTGGTGTTATTTCTTGAAGGAGGGTTAAACAGTCATTGCAAACATGCTTTACAGTGAAAGCAGAATATGTTGCTTGTTTTGAGACAATGCAACATGCTATTTGGTTAAAGAAGTTCATTACTGATTTGTCAGTTGTGGACTCCATAAATCAACTGATAAAGATATTTTGCAACAATATATTTGTCATAAGATATGTGAAGAATGATTATACATACAGTATCAACAAGTACATCATGGGTTAAGTTTCTATCTGTGAGCGAAAAGAGCCAAATGGGACTCATTGTAGTTTCATATCTCGCTACTGAATTGATGATTGCAGATCCCTTAACTAAAGGTCTTCCTCCTAGATTTTTTAAGTGACATGTTTCTCGTATGGGAGTTTTAGAAACCTTGAATGTTGTTTATTAGTGGGAGTCTTAGAACTCATGAATGATGTTTAATAGTGGGAGTTAGACTTTCATTCCTTTGTTTCAATTGAATGAATATCTAGATATGTTTTTATTGAGAAACATGAAGTTTTATGTGTTACAGTACAGTCGAAGAGATGAGGGTACTGAGTACACCACCAATTATTTTCGTCTGAAAACCTATATGACTAACTTTGGACAACCTTTGTGGAATTAAGGTGGATTTATCAAAGTCTCCTTTTGCAGTGATTAATTCATACAAGCGGGAATTAATACAAGATACAAAAGGCTTGTTTGTTAACATACAAAATGATTTACGTTAATACAAATGTAAAACAAATATACTGCGGAAAAAGTAAATCACACACAAGATTTTGTTAATGAGGAAACTGCAATCCAGCAGAAAAACCCCGGGACCTCGTCCAGACCAAAATGATTACTCTTAAGAATTAATTCACCATACACGCATACTATCAGACTTCAGTTACGATGGCTAAAACACTGATCCCAATCCCATTGCTTCCCCTCTGTATTCCTGCGTCTCCAATCACAAAGTGACCCCACACATGTAATCACTTAGACACCAATCTAAGAGTTGCTCCACAGTCCTTCATGAAGACTATCGCTAACCAACCTCCAATCAGATGATTATATTTTCTTCTCAGACACCAGATCAATAGGCAAGGAACAAACCCGTAGATCTTGATAAGTGGTATTCGACCAAATAACAGAGTTATAATAATGGTTCTTTAATACATATCAAGTTTCTTTCGTTTATATTAATAAACTCCTTGATTTTATATGAACAAGATTCATTTATTTATGGTGTTAATCAAATAAACTCCTTGTTCTGTCCAGATCCAAATCAAGTCTTTTATGGATACAAATATGTTCTTGAGGAATAATCAAGAAACCAGGCAATAAAACAAATTCAAATAAAAAACTTGGTCCGCTAGAGTCTATCTGTTATAGCACACGAAACAATGTTTCGTTTACAAATCCAAGTCGATGGATGTGTTAGGGCATTGTCCGGTCAAACCCACTGGCGTTGGTATGTCAAGCAAGTTGTCATTTTTAGGTGTCAAAACGTAATTCTTGATTTAGTCTACTATAGTTTAGATTTCGGAATTGGGATATAGACAAAGTAGCAGAGACCTTGAAGACGAAGACTGTGTTAACAAAGAAGACTTCAAATATTCTTCATCGACAAAAGGTTAGTAGGAGTTATGACTTTATATGGAATTTCTTCTATTCAACTTATTATATCTTTCGAAATAGTCGGCTACTTTGGTAGAGTTATAACGATTGAGATTTGTACACTTGTCTACATAACCATATGAGTTATGTTAGTATGTGTTCCGACCATACTAAGGTTACAAGGTGCATGAGATAGATTCAATACATTTTCCGTAACATTGGTTTGCTTGCAAATCACATGTAGGAATCTGGGTGAATCTAAAGGAGTACTCTAGAGCAGAGTCCATGGATTATAGGTGAGGGCGTCTCACACGTCTAAGTACTGGCCCAGCCAAGAACTTCCAGCGGATCAAGTTTAAACCCTAATCTGAGTGACGGCGGTTCAGGAACCGGTTTGTGAACAGTGGCTCCGAAAATTTCTTCTGAGTCCCAAAACGTTGATTTGTACGCGCACATGCACGTGAACCACAGATTCAATGCATTTTGCCGGAATTCAGACGGATGGTTCACGAACCGTCCACGTGGATATTCTGCGGGATTTTCACGCGGGTTAAACAACTAACTCCTTATCTCTTAGTTGGACTTGGTTTATCATGAAATATCTTATGTGGTCCATCTAACGAATCTCAATGAGTCAATAAGATAAAGGTGTTCTCATGGTCATTGGATTTCTATCTTGAAGTTGTTAAGAGATATCAAACCACTTGGAAAATAAATGTTAAAAGAATTCCAATTGAGATTAACCTAGGTTTTTTTTGTGTGCAAGTCAAGTAACGGGCACGTTTTACACGGGCACTTGCTTACCTGTAGGTTGAGAAATCTGTTGCTTTATCTTAAAGTAACCTATCTTATTGAGAGATATAAATAGTGGATTAAATAACGAAAACCACAAGCATCAAGCATACGTGAAGTTTCTATGTGGAATTGATCGTAAACTCTTTGCACTTCGGTGTAAGCTTGTTGTGGTAGTCATCCTCTATCAGGTAGAAGTTCCTCTGTGGGATTTATCTAACGACTATAAAGACTTCTCCTGAGAGCTGGGAAACACAGGTAGGCGATAACGTAACTTTGTGGTTGTTATCAGATTAACATGTAACCTTGGTAACCTGATCACGTTATTGTCTATTTTACGGTCCTTCTCTTATGAAACAAGGCCATTCAAGAATTGATACGTTACTTACAAGGTTGAAAGAAGCAGCGTACGGCTGCACTCAGTGTTGTAAGACCTAGTTAGCTCCAGTTGTGTAGGTTTCTTGAGTGATTCTTTTCACAGTTGAGGTAGAGACAAGTTGGGCATAGTTTACTCGGTTTACTTATCAGCCCCGCTTGTAAAGTAGATTTCCGCATGACCTGGAGTAATCCGAAGAAAGTCAACTTACATATGTTAAACTGAAGAGGATAGTTCGAAACATACAATTAGTAATTAAGGTTGCAAAGCCGGTATTGTTGATATAAGCCTTTAACAGCGGTTAAAGCAACTCCTAGGACTGTAAAGAAAGTCAGCTAGGGGAATCAAGTGTGTAGGGTCTTGCGGGATCCGAGAGACGTAAGGAGTGTGACAGAAGCCAATTTGGTTGGAGGGCTGGAGTTGGTCTTTGCTACATCCCAGACCGAAGTCTTATAGTAGGCTAGCGTTTGTACACAGTTAGTATTGTGTGGTGTTCAATCTGGACGAGGTCCCGAGGTTTTTCCACAGGTCGTAGTTTCCTCGTTAAAAAAATCTCTGGCGTCTTGTGTGCTTTTACTTTCCGCATTATATCTCTAATTATATAATTAAAGCAAACACAAGAAGTACGTTATTCGTAACCGCCGAGTAAGTCCATAATCCATCCAGGGGATTTGCCAAGACATGTCTTGAGTTGGACTGATAACTTGTGATCCTACTCCGGTTAACAAATTTGGATATTGATTTTTGAGATCGTCCATATCTTACTATAAGAATCACGATCCCAAACGAAAAGTTGGTTGTATTTCGGTACCCCTCAATTGGTATCAGAGCCGGTAAACACATTAAAGGCGTAACTGTCTGTGTTTATCGAGGCTTGTGAGTTATGGAACAAAGTGTAAGAGCTTGTAACGTACCACCAAAGTTTGTTGGCACCAATTACCTACGGTGGAAGACTACTATGAGATCGTTTTTGCAAGCCCGGGATTTTAAAACTTGGGTTTATGTCGACAAAGGATACACACCACCAACTATCGAAGTTGGACGTGAGTCTGTCCCCAAAGACATAGAGGATAATGATGAGGTGGAAACTCTAGCCGCTAAGCAAAACTATGATGGGATTAACACTATCATTCATGCGGTAATAGCTGATCTTTTCCATCACGTGGCCGCATGTGAAACCTCGCAAGATGCTTGGATCAGATTCAGGACCGTATTCGAAGGGAATTCAACAGAAAAAAGAAGCTAGACTTCAAAATCTAATGTCTGACTTGGAAAACCTTCGAATGCTTGAGGATGATACCTTTGAAGAATTTAACCACAAATTTTCTGAGATAGTGAATCCCGGTCTACCTTGGGAAAAGCTATTATGGAAAGGGACATTGTGTGTAAGATTTTGAGGTCATTACCCTCAAGATACGAGTCAAAAAATTATGTCATCCTAGAAGTTCATGGCTTAACTATAACAAGAAGTGACCTTGTTGCTAAGCTAAAGATCTTCGATCATGAGCGAAAAGATGAAAATAAATCTATCGCTTTTGAGGCTGTAAGCACTCCGTGCACCTCCTCTCCACAAAAATTGTCATGGATTGATGAGTGTGAAAACCTTGACAATGAAGAAGTGGATACTGAACTGTCTCTGATTACACAGCAGCTAAAGGATCTTCTCATATCTAGAAGAGACATGTAATTTCGGAGAAGAAAATCCTTACTGGCACTAAAACCAAATCCTGACAGGGATGAGGATAACTTTGCTGATGTGCAATGTTTCAAGTGTCGAGGCTTTGGACACATGAAAGACATATGCCCTAGTAAGGATTACTATAAAAGGGATAATGCTCTCTCTGCTTGGTTCGATGATATGTCTGACCAACATGAATTTGAACTAGAACATGAAGAAATTGCTTTCATGGAAAATGCTTCAGATGAAGCTGGCGATTTAATTCATAAATTGATCAGCAGGAGCGAGGACCTATTTCAATAAAATCTTCAAATAAAAACTGATCTTGAAAAGGTAGAGAAAACCCTTCTCCTGAAAGATCATGAACTTGCGAAATTAAGTAGTGATCTCTCCTCAACTTTATCACTTAAATATACAGAAATTGATACCCTAAAGAATGATCTCCAAAGACTATCTGGTAGCTCGGATAACGTAGCAACAATGTTATTTGGTCAAAAATCATTTGGAAACACAAACGGGTTAGGGTACAATAGTAACACATATACCAAGAACAGTACTTTCATTATGGATGGATCCAGCCCTCCATCTAATGAAAAAAATCAAAGGTGTACCTGAGAAAGCCAAGAATTGCAAGAACTGTGGCAAAACTGGACATGACCAAGGAAGGTGTCGGCTTCTTAAGGTATATATACGAGTTGTACATAAGCTCCAAGCTGACATAGATAAAATGAACAAAGCCCTGAAGAAATTCAAGGGAGCGTTGAAAAACGTACAAAGTTCAAGAGGAAATGAAAAGGGTAAGAAAAACTCTAAGCCCGAATAAGTCTCTAGCAACCACTCTACAATCAACACCCCGTGTGAGTCTAGTACTCACACTCCAACTGCTTAAGTGCAGTTTGGGGATGCATCCTCACATTATGACTTGTATGTGTTAGGCATGTAGTTGATATCAGGAATCTGTTCCTGGTATTGTGGTTGTTCAAGTCACTAGTAGTAATACCGTATAAACATATTTCTAAAAGGATTATTCTCCATGGAAATTCGTGTTTACGAGACTGGATAAACTCTGTAATCCAGAGTCGAGTGTTTCAATATGCGAACCAGTTCACGAACCATTCGCGTCGCAAATTCTGGAAGATTCCCTTAAGTCTTTCGGAAAATCAGAAACACAGTCCGCTTGAAAGATATATATCTCGTTCATACATCCTGTAAGTCATAAACAAAGATGGCTTATGTTTCAAGAAGTGTTACGAGGAGTTATAAAATGAAGCTGTGAAAGTTGAGCTCTATGAAGGTATTCCACGCAAGAGAAAGAGGACTCCCGCAGATATTGTTAGGGCATTGTCCGGTCGAACCCACTAGCGTTGGTATGTCAAGCTAGTTGTCAGTTTTAAGTGTCAAAACTCAATTCTTGATTTAGCCTACTAGAGTTTAGATTTCGGAATTGGGATATAGACAAAGTAGTAGAGACCTTGAAGACGAAGACTGTGAAGACAAATAAGACATCAATTATTCTTCATCGACAAAAAGTTAGTAGGAGTTATGACTTTATGGAAATTCTTCTATTCTACTGTCTCTATCATTTAGAAATATAGTAGACTACTATAGGAGGAAGAATATCGAGCTAGATCGTAGAATGGTGTAACGTGACCTTGTGTCATGACCAGTGTTTGTTCCCACAAATATTGTGAGTACAAGAATGAATGAGACAGATTCGGTGCCATGTGTCCATTACAATTGTTTGCTTGCAAACTGTTAGTTGGATATGGATGAATCTAAAGGAGTACTCTTGAGCAAAGAGTCCATGGATCACAACTGAGGGCGTAACACACGTCTAGTTCTGGCTCAGCCCAGTACTTCCAGCGGAATCCAGATTTGACGAAATCTGACAGGCGGACGGTTCCCGAACCGGTTCGCAAACCAGAAACTCGGATTTCTTATGAGTTCGAAGTAGCTGAACATTTCGCGAACCTGAATGTCGGTTACTTTGCTGGTGTCGGATTTGGTGGATATTCTTTTAGAATTTCACTCTGAGTCAAATTCCAAACTCCTTTATTTCTTAGATGGACTTGTGTATAACATAATATCTTTTGTGTTCCATCTAACGATCCTCAATGAGTCAATAAGATAAGATTATCTATGGTCTGTTGGATTTCTATCTTGAAGTGTTTTTGAGCTAACAAAACACTTGGCAGATAATGATAAAAAGAATTCCAATTGAGATTAATCTCTATTACTTGGTTATCAAGTTTAGGGTTTCCTTAACTTGTGGGACAAGTAATTGATTGCTTTATTCCAAAGCAACCTATCTTATTGAGTGCTATAAATAGAGGTGTCTATGGACAAATACCGCAAGCATCAAGCATACGTGAAGGTCCTTAGGGAAGGTAGCGTAAACTCTTTTCACTTCGGTGAATGCTTGTTGTGGTATAGTCATCCTCTATAGGTTGCAGCTCCTCTGGGAACTCCCTACGACTATAAAAGACTTCTCTTGAGAGTTGGGAAGCACAGGTAGGAGATTGAAACCATCTTTGGTTGAAATCGGATTAACCTGTAACCTTGGTAACCTGATTACGTTCTTGTCTATTCCATAGTCCGTCTCTTCTGCTATACGGCTATTCAAGAACTGATACGTTACTCAACAAGGTTGGAAAGATAGCAACGCACGGCTGCACTCGGTGTTGTAAGATCTAGTTAGCTCCAGTTATACAAGTTTTTTAAGTGATTCTTCGTGTATAACTGAGGTAGAGACAAGTTGGGCATTGCTTACTCGGTTTGCGTGTCAGCCCCGATTTGTGAAGTAGATTTTCGTATGACCTGGATTTAACAATCCGAAGGAAGTCATCTTGTGTGTGGTAAACTGATAGATGACAGTTACACCATACGTCAACAATTAGGTTGAAAAGCCAGTATTGCTGACACAAGCCTTTTACAGCGGTCAAAGCAACTCCTAGGCCTGTAAAGGACGTCAGCTGGGGGAATCAAGTGCGTGACGATCTGCGGGGGATCTAGAGACGTAAGGAAGGCGACAGTAGCCAATTCGCTTGGAGGGCTTGAGTTGGTCTCTGCTACATCCCAGACCGAAGTCTTATAGTAGGCTAGTGTTTGTAGTCAGTTTGTACTGGGCGGTGTTCAATCTGGACGAGGTCCCGAGGTTTTTCTGCAAGGCAATTTCCTCGTTAAAAAAATCTCTGGTGTCTTGTGTGCTTTTACTTTCCGCATTATATCTCTGATAATATAATTAAAGCACCAAGTAGTACGTTATCCAATAGCCGTAGAGTTTAACTCCAAAGTCCCAACTTTGTAGAGTTGATCACCAAGATCACAACTCCGGTTATCTAGGTTTGGATATTGATTTTTGAGATCGTACAAACTTAAACCATAAGACTCACGAGCCAAAACGAAAAGTTGGTAGTATTTCGGTACCCCTCCTTTTTCAGTTGGTATCAGAGCAGGTGAACACATTAAAGACGTAACTGTCTGTGTTTATCTTGGTTCGTGAAATAACGTCAAAATGAAGGGATCAGGCTTTGACTACTCAAAGTCATTAGGATTGTCTGCTCCAAAGGCATCCACTCCACCTGTTTCACAACAGGTTGGAATAAATTCTGGTAAACTTCATAGTGCAGTAATCCAGAATGATCCTTCATCCAGAAATCCCAGGATTGAACAAACAGATGAATACATATCCCTGGGAGAGAAATATGTTCAAATTCTAAGTGATCTCCATGATGCATACACTCTAGAGTGCTCACTTTCAGGAATTCCTAGAACAACAACTCCAGAAATTGGAGACTGTCGTTCAAGTACTCAGAGAGTCTAAAGAGAAGATTTCTTGCCTAGAAACTGCTCTTACTCTGAGTCAAAATCGTGAAAAACAAGTTGCGGAAAAACACGATTTGGAGATTGAAAGCATTCTGAACAACAAGAGGAATGTAGAAGATCACTTAGACAATGCTCAAGAAAGATGCAAAACTCTTGAAGAAGAAAATCTGAAACTTATGGATTTGACCCAAACCCATAGTAAGTCAGAAATGAGTTCAAGAAGCGATGTGAAAAAACCGTACACTCCGCCTATCACATCTGCATCAGAAAGAGTCATTGTATCTGCTAAAGTCACTAATAAAAAGAAGGCAAGACCTTTAGTCGCCACAAATGTAGTGACTACATTATCTGATTCCTCGGGTAATGATAGTGATAAGCAGAATGGTGGTAAAAGATATGAAAATACATGTTGATTCTGTAAAAAGAAAGGACACCACCAAAGAAACTGTAATAGTCAGAAGAAGAAGAAACAGATTGATCAACTGCAACACACGTTAAACCTTGTGTTAAAAAAACGTGTCTGAACTCTGCAGGTCTAATCCACGGGTGATCCCTAGAAATAAGGCCTACAAGAGTTCATCTTCACCCATGAAAAATGGCAGAACTATTACTGAGAAATGGAGACATTATGATCACCCGTGGGATAAGAGAACCACTTGGGTCTCACGGAGTAAGCCTCCAAACAAGACAACCACTTCTTTAAGAAACCAATCTCATCCCAATCGATTGGTCACTCAAGAAGAGTTACACAAAGCGTTCTCTGATATTGCTAAGCAATATCACTCCCAGAAGAAGAAGTCTAGAAGTTCCTCCCATGCTGAGTCACATCGTGACGACAGTAACTTCTATGATAATTCTAAGGGAATGTCATCCAAGTCTAAACGATGGCGAAAAACTGGTGAGTCTCCAGGAACTCACCAAGACACTAAAGTCTAGTGTCAACCAAGCTTTCTTATTTTTGTGTACTGGAAGGAACGCTTTATCATAGGATAAACATCCTAAACTATACAGTACCCCTTGGCAAAAAATAAAACTCTATTGCCATTGAGAAAAATTACTGAGAAACGTATAAACACTGGGTCTCTAGAGGACCTATCAGGTTGCGAACCAGTTCGCGAACCTTGTGAAAGTGTTTTCTGTACGGAAAACTCAGAAAGAAACATGTATTAACCAGCTGACATCATTCTCTCTTTACGAAAACTAAAACTCTGTTTTCGAGTTTACTCAAATCTAGAATGTAGACCTAATGGGACTCTGGGTATGCATTATTTGAGTTAATCCTTCCTGGTATTTTCTTATAAATACCCAAACACGTGATAGATGATATCATTCAAGTGTTTTCTTGCCTACTTGCTCTAACCATGAAAAAGTACAGCATGACAGGAAGTAAGAAGAAGAGAATTCTGGTTAATGAAGATCTCACTCCTCCTAAGATCAAAGGAAGAGATGCTAAGGTTTCTTGCTACTT